>PVKH010027432.1:0-13002 GCA_004027955.1 Chaetophractus vellerosus | reverse complement strand
CTAATTGATTTTCTTGTGTTGAACTACCCTTGCATACCTGGGATAAAACCTACTTGATCATGGTGTATAATTCTTTTAGTGTGCTTTTGCATTCAGTTTGCAAGTATTATATTGAGGATTTTTGCAACTATATTTATTAGAGATATTGGTCTGTAATTTTCTTTTCTTGTAGTATCTTTATCTGGTTTTGGTATTAGGGTGATATTGGTTTCATAGAAAGAGTTTGCTAGCGTTCCTTCCTGTTCAATTATTTGAAAGAACTTCAGCAAGATTGGTATTAGGTCGTCTTTGAATGATTGGCAGAATTCACCTGTGAAGCCATCTGGTCTTAGGCTTTTCATCTTTAGGAGGTTTTGATGACTGTTTCAATCTCTTCACTTGTGATTGGTTTGTTGAGGTCTTCTCTTTTTTCTAGGGTCAGTGCGGGTGATTTGTGTGTTTCTAAGAATTTGTCCATCTCTTCTACATTGTCTAGTTTTTTGGCATACAGTTGTTCATAGTATCCTCTTATGATCTCTCTTATTTCTCATTTCTGATTTTATTTATTTGCATCTTCCCTCTCTTTTTCATAGTCTAGCTAAGGGTTTGTTGATTTTGTTGATCTTCTCAAAGAACCAACTTTTGGTTTTGTTGATTCTCTCTATTGTTTTTTTGCTCTCAATCTTTATGATTTCTTTCTTTTGGCTTGGTTTGGGATTAGTTTGCTGTTCTTTTCCTAGTTCTCCAGGTGTGAAGCTAGATCTGCAATTTTAGCTCTTTCTCCTTTTTTAATATAAGCATTGAGGACTATAGATTTCCCTCTCAGCACTGATTTTTGCGGTGTTCCATAGGTTTTGATATGTTGTGATCTCATTTTCATTCATCTCAAGATATTTGCTGAATTCTCTTGCAATTTCTTCTTTGACCCACTGATTATTTAAGAGTGTATTGTTTAATTTCCATATATTTATGAATTTCACTTTTTCTTTCCATTATGGATTTTCAGCTTCACTTTGCTATGATCAGATAAAGTGTTTTGTATAATTTCAGTCTTCTTAAACTTACTGAGACTTGTCTTGTGACACAACATATGGTATATCTTGGAGAAGAATCCATGAGCACCTGAAAAGAATGTATAGCCTGCTCTTTTGGGTTGCAATGCTCTACAGATATCTGTTAAGTCTAGTTCATTTAGCTTATTATTCAAGCTCTCTGTTTCTTTATTTATCCTCTGACCTCATGTTCTATCCAATACTGTGAGTGGTGTACTGAAGTCTCCAACTATTATTTTAGAGACATCTATTTCTCCGTTCAGCTTTGCCAGTGTGGGCCTCACGTATCTTAGGGCACTGAGTTTAGGTGCATAAATACTTAGTATAATTATTTCTTCTTGGTGAATTGCCCCTTTTATTAATATATAATGATCTTCTTCATCCCTTATGGCAGTCTTACATTTAAATCTATTTTGTCCAACATTAGTATCGGTACTTCAGCTCTTTTTTGGTTATTATTTGCGTGGAATATCGTTTTCCAACCTTTCACTTCAAACTGGGTGTGTCCTTACATCTAAGGTGAATCTCTTGTAGACAACATATAAATGGTTCATTTTTTAAAATCCATTATATCAGTCTATGTCTTTTGAATGGGGAGTTCAAGCCATTAACATTCAATGTTATAACTGTAAAGATATAATTTACTTCATCCATTTTGTCCTTTGGCTTTCTGTTGTCATATTGTACTATTGTCTATCTTTTTACCCTTTAATTTACTCTCCCTAATAATCTTCATTTCTACACTCTTCTCCAAGTCTCTCACCCTTGTTTTTTCCTTTCAGCCTGCAGCACCCCCTTTAGTATCTCTTGTAATTTTGGTCTTTTGGTAACATGCTCTCTCAGTTTTTGTTTGTCTGTGAAGACTTTAAACTCACCCTCTTTTTTCTTTTCAGGTACTGGGGCTGGGGATTGAACTCAGGACCTTGTATGTGGGAAGCCTGCACTCAACCACTGAGCTTCACTGGCTCCCTCACCCTCATTTTTGATGGACAGTTTTGCCAAATACAGAATTCTTGGCTAGCAGTTTTTCTCTTTCAGTACCTTAAATACATCATACCACTCTTTTCTTGCCTCCATGGTTTCTGATAATAGGTTGGCATTTAATCTTATCAATGTTCCCCTGTATGTGATGCTTTGCTTTTCTCTTGCTGCTTTCAAGAATCTTCTCTTAATCTCTAGTATTTGTCATTCTGAATAGTGGATGTTGAGGGTAGGTCTATTTGGATTTATTGTTTTGGTGTGTTGTATTTCTTGGATATTGATATTCATGTCTTTCATAAGTGTTGGGAAGTTTTTTGGTCATTATTTCCCTCAAATATTCTTTATGCCCCAATAATGCATACATTTGTGCATTTCATATTGTCATTCAATTTCCTGAGACCTTGTTCCATTCTTTCCATTCTCTTCTCTTTCTGGTATCCTGTCTTTTCCAGTTCAGATGTTCTGTCTTTGAAATCACTAATTCTGTGTTCAAGCAATTCAAATCTGCTCTTATGTACTTCTAATGTATTTTTAATCTAATCCGTCGTGTCTCATTCCCATAAGGTCTTCTACTTTTCTTTGCAGGCTTTCAAATCATTCTTTATGCTCTCCCAGTGTCTTCTTAATATCTTTTGTCTCTTTAGTCATATTTTCTCTCAATTCTTTTAATTGATTTACAAGAATTGTGTGATTATCATTGGTTAATTGTCTTAAATCCTATATTTCTTCGGGATATGTGGTTTGTTCCTTTGGCTGGGCCGTCTCTTCCTATTTCCTAGTATGGCTTGTAATTTTTTGCTGATGTCTAGAAATCTGAATATGTTGATAAATTTACTCGGATGGCCAATTTCTCTCTCTTGCCTATTGTTATTTTTTCACAGCTCTTCTTTGATATTTGGCTCAAATTATCCTAAATCTTTAAAATTGTCCATCTTACGTTATCAAAATCGGGCTAGGGTCTTACTAATGGGGCACAGATTTTCTTCCAGGAGTTAGGGTACAGAGAGAACTGAAAGCATTTTTGCTATGCAATTTCCAGACTGGCCAGCAGATGGTGCGCTTCGATGCACCTTTCCGTGGAGGTGTTTCAATCTCCATTTTCCTGTGTTTTGGTCTAACCAGAGTCGAGATTCAAAGTGAGCTCTTCTAGCCGAATTCACTGAAGAAAATTCCCCTCACTCCTCATCCTTTTCCCCTTGTAACAGGGAATAAGACCTCTGTTCCCCTTTCAGTCGGCTGCAGTGAGCCAGAGGTTTTATCCCAGCTTAATACCTTGGGGGTGGGGATGGGGAGCCCTTCCCCACCTTCATGGGGGTTTTGTAACTCAGGTTTGTTGTTTTGAGTTCTTCATCTCTCTGTCCTTCACCCTCCTAGGAGTTTTATAGGACTGTCCCGGTCTGCTGACCCTCAAAGTAGATCCTTCAGACAGCTTTTGGATATTTCTCTATTGTTTTTGTGAGAGTTTGAGCCCTGCCTGCCTAGTCCAATGCTATCTTCCCACAATTTCCCCTAATATGTTTCTGAAATTTAAACAAGCAAATGGATTATTAATTCTGACAATGTTAGGAAGTGAACTGAGAAACGATCTACATATTCATGAACAGGGAGCATTTACTCTCAGCTAACTGCTGTAGTCATGGGCATTACCTATTATATAGTCATTACTCTATTTTATGCATTTTGTTCTAAAATTTAATTTACTGTATATTAAACATTTAAACCTTTAAATCTCTGACTGTGTTCCACTAATACATTACAATTTAAAAAGTGTTTCATGGTCTAGCAAGTATTGGTGTATTGAATAGAGCACTGGATTTGGAATCTGAAGGCCAAGTTCTAATCTCAGTGTAGCCACTCACCAGCCATGTGACATCAGAGCCTCAGTCTCATGTATAAAACTGGAGATAATATCTTCCTCAAACAGATGTTGAGAGAGCTAAAGGAAGCAGAGACTGTGAAGGTACCTATATATTTATTTGTGGAAAGCATATTTATTTCTGTCAGGGGAAAAATAACAAAGTGATATTCAAAACTCAAATTCTTGCATAAGAAGTTAAACGAGCTTACAAATAAAAAATGACATTTGGTCCAGCAAATTGGATCTGAAACTTCATCAATTATTAGATAAGTCTTCTGAGGAATCAAAACTGAATTTTAAATATTCCAAATAATTAATTGGGTTAATAATTTTTCAAGTGTATTATAATGTGGGGAAGATGACAGATGTACTGGGGGATAATTAGAGGAAGAGAGCTCTGTGTGTCCTTTGCATATTACCTTTACAAGGGCGGCTTTAACGTGAACAAAAGAACATGGTATCCCTCTCTTAAAAAATCAGTGGAGGATAAATCTCCTAATACTAAAGCTACAAAGAGAGGCACTAATTCCATGACCCAGGGAGATGCCAAACAGATTCACCTCCTGCCAAAGATCACCAGTGAAGGACACAGATACACACCAATCTAGAGCTTAGAGGTGGAACACAGAAGCTATGGGACCTGCAAAGGCACAGAAGACAAAGCTGTGGCCACAGGGTCTCCAAAGGAGGCAAGCCTTCTTAGCAAGGGGCCTAATCTGCTACTTGACTTAGACATGGGGATTTTGAAACTAGGATCCTTTGGGATTTAAAAGTCAATTGAGTCACCTCAGTTCATCTATAGAGGCATCTAATGGGAAAGTCTCAAGGTAGGCATAATAGGATTATGGCTCTTCAGCCAAGGAGCAGCCCTGCTGTTCTTGCTACTTGACATCAGCTGCAAATAGCATGGAACCCTATTAGAAGCATGGCTAAAAAGAAAATAGTCACCAAGCCTCATTCTTATTTCCACAGGGTGGGCTGTTATGGAAGGAGGAGGAAAACGCAGCTGGGAAAAAAGGGTTAGAATTTAACTGTAAAATCTTGACAGATTCAAGAAATTGAAATTTCAAGAGTAGATCTCTATGAAATTAGGAGGACTGTTTATATATCAATATGAAATCTATACTTATTAACTCTTACAAGTTAAAAAAGTGCTGCCTTGAAAATCCGCAAATCTCAATTATATTAAAAAATAGATTCCTTCAAAGATTTAAAACCTACATGAGATGAACTGTCAGATCGTTAATGCAGTATAATAAAGACTTGACATACAGGTTCAAGGCTACCCTTTCACCATTACAATTAGTCTTGGGACCTGAATCAAAATTGGGGAGGAGAGGTAAAGACAGCAAATTTAAGCTATCTATGAAAGAGCCTCAATTAATTTACTACCCCATGCTGTGGAGCACACCCTCCCCTCGCGGCTCTCTCCCTGCTTTTCTGAAAATTTCTTGTCAATGTCTTTTTCAGTCTGTTGCTCTTTTATCCATCTCTTAATTGTGCTGTGCCCCAAGGTTCTATCTTCAACCCCGCTCTCTTTTCACGCTACCTTCTCTCTCTGGAAAAAGTACCCAACTTTCATCTCTATGATGATGAGATCCAATCTTTCTTGAGCTCCTTGTCATTGCTTCCTAGATAATGCACAATTTCCACAGAAGTGCTCCCTTGTCATCTCTTAGGGCTCATTAAAACCAGAACTTGATTTACTTTTCCAGACTCATCTATCTTCCCTTTTCTTCCCTTACAGTCACGTTCTGTGCTCCAGCCGTACCAGGCATCTCTCCATTCTTCAAAAACACTCTGCTTCTTCATGCCTCCAAGACTTTTCACACATTCTTCTTCTTGTCTAGGATATTTTTCTCTGCCTCAACCACAGCCTAGATATCATCTCTCCTAGGTAAAACTGGTTCTCCAACATTTGTTCTTCCATGGCACATAGTCCCACTGCTGGAGTAATTACAGCAAATTATGATGAATGTTATTTTCTTAAATATCCATAACACTAGACTGATCTTCTCAAAAGAAGTAGTATTCAATAGTGCAAAGAACACTGGATTGGAAGCAGAAATGGATTTGAGATTTAAATCATGAACTTTCTAGTTGTACTATTGGTCTAATGCCTTGTTTCTGCATCTGTAAAATGGGAATAACAGAAAGGACTGTAAAGATCCAATGGGATAATACACGTGAAGCATTGTATACCCTGGGGAAAATGGCACAAATGCAAGGTGGCATTATTTTAAGAGTAGGAGTTCAATAAAGTTCATTGATGAATGAACACACAAATTTTCACAATTTCATGCTGAATTCAGAGTCTGCCTAAGGAAGATTTCAGCAGTACTACGGACCAGTTCTTGCTTTGTGGCCTCAGGAAGATGGGAACTTATGCTTTCATTCCCACTGAGGGCTAAATATTCACAGCAAGGCTTGCTTTTTATACAGGGTATTTATGACATGGCAAATAAATTGAATCTAAAAGTTAATTGTTAATAGAAGGGAGGAGATAGATATTTTAAAATCCAAAACAGCACTGGAAAACCACAAAACAAGCACCACCATCACTACCAACAAAATAGTTCCATCTGTAAACCAGGAATTTTTAGGAATTCTTGGATGACAGAAAGCATGTAGGAATAGAAGTTCTGAGAAACTAGAGTATGAGCAACCAACTCACAGAAGAAAACTAGCACAGGAGTAAAACAGCATCGCTGATAAGACGGCTCCCGATCAGCAAGTACAAAGGGCAGGAGAGGGTGACGTCAGAGTGGGTCATCCATTCAGGTGAGCTGGGCCAGTCGGGCCTCTCCTTCGCCACCCTCTTCACACTGAGCGGTAGACAGTGGCAGAGTTTAGTGCCAGGCTAAAACCTGATCTGTTCTTTAAGGCAAATGTCCGAGGAGGGCTCTCAGGGTGAGTGCTGGAGCCTGAGTGGAACAGAACAGAATGTGTGAAAACCCCAGGCCTTCCTTGAGACTCAGAGGAAGAAAAGGCAGCTCTCCCAGGCAGGAAATACACAAAAGGGCTCCATTCCTGAGGAAATCCTCTTTATTTTGGCAACTAGTGAGAGAGAGGGGGATAGTTTCAGCCTGCCTGCTCTCCATGTATCTTCCATAAAGCAAAGCCTGTGAGGACATATGCCCTATCACAGAGGCAGCCCCCATGGCCTTCAGGGGAGGCCCTGTTGAGTGTGTGTGTGGGGGGGGCGTGGACTATCACACCTGCTTAGAAATCCACATGGTAGTCTACAGTACACCCTGGGCCTCCATTTGTCAATAACCAACACAGAAAAACAGACTTCCACACGGACTCACTGAATGCCATGGAGAAAACCCAGGACAACCATTTGAAACAGCAAAAGAAAGGCCAAAATCCATTTAGTTGTGGTGTCTTAGACAACATTCAAAATGAAAGGAAAAGAAAAGAGAAAAACACAACAGCGCCATGGTCTAAAGTGGTCGATGTATGCGGAGGGCAGTCGTTTGGCAATCCCCCTAGGTGCCAATGAACTTCTTGGTCTTGTTTACAGCACATGTTTTAATGAGGTGAGAGAAGTCAGGATTTCAAGTTGTCAAAAGACAAACTCTAAACCATGAGTATATTCACAGTTTGCTAAGCAATAAAAGCATTCCTGAGGGGTTTTCCATGAACTAGGACACTGTCCCTCAGAGACTTGGCCATGACACTAGGATTGAACATGGAGGGAAGTCCCGGGGAAGTGACCACATGGGGCAAAAGTCAGCCTGGCCACCTTGTGTCCACAAAAGCAATGAAAATGTGAGCCCCTCTCCTACCCGACGTGGCTCCTGGCATTTGTGACAGCAAAACATCTGCAGAGACAACAGGTTCAACCTCTGCCGAGGCCACCAGCTCAGAGCTGCTATGCCATCTAGTGTCTCAGGAAAGGCTCACCTCTCTAGTCTCCAAGCACCAGACAAAGGTTCTCCTCTTGATCTACCCCTCCACCCCCAAACAGCATCTGAGAACATCTAAAACTGTGTTCTCCACCACAATCACTGAACAAAGTCACATTTTAAAAGCAGGTTTCTCACGGCAAAGAGTGGCATAACCATCTTTCATGCTTTGGTCTTTACGGGTTGACAGGGAAAAGATGGAGACAAGAGTCTGCAAATCAGCCCCCAGTCTGTTCAAATGGTAATGAAAGGGTCCCAAGGACTGAAGGCAATTTGGCTTTCAAGAATAAAGGGAACATTCTGCCCTGAGCAGGAGACAACTCCCATGTGCCTTCCTAAGAGTAACCTACAAGCTGGGCAAGTGAATTGACTCTCTGGCTGCTGTGAGTGGCAGCCAGTGAATGTACCTGGTCTTTACTCCTGTCCTTCTCCAGATGTCACAGGGAGAGATATTAGGCATCCCTGCTTCTTTACAAACCTGCATGGTGCCACATTGATGTGGATTTGTCAGATCCTGCTGTGGAAAGGCCTAGTTTCTGCAGGGGATGCATTCTGGCAGCAATGTCTAGTTACAGACAAGATAATAAACGGGGATGGATGGAGAAGCAGTTTATACATTGAAGAATGGGAGGGCTCAGGTGATATTGGAAGCTGCTGGTAAATACAGTTTTATCAAGGAATTTATCAAGGTCAGGGATGGAGCTCCTCTATTATTGGAACGTGGATAAAATGAGGGATTCATCCAGCCACGAAGCACACTGGCATGGCCAGTAGTAAAATATGCAGGTGAGAAAGCAAATAACCCAATTCCTCTAGATTTGTTGCCTAGTAGACCTATTCCCTAGTACATGGGGAAAATTCCCAGAGAAGTTAACATTGTACAATTTACATAAGCAATGGTTAAGCTTCAAAATAAGAGAAATGCTTTATTATTATTTGTGTGTGTGGGCGTGATGCTTTATTTTTGTTGCAACACTCCCTCTCAACCCACCTGATGATCATGCTTATAAGTCATTTCTTAGACTTGGATCATCATTTTCCAACACTCTTAAAACCTTGAGATCTCATCTACTTCCACTTCCCTTAAAGGGAAATTTGGTGTGGTTACCCATCTCCTTATCAAACAAAACCAGCAAATATGCTGTTCTTTTCTTCACCTCCTAGGACACTTGCTCCTTTTTCTCTGCCCCATCTTACGCCTTAGAGTCATTCCAGGAGCCCGGGGACATTTAAAGTGTCCTGCCCAACTCTGCCTGCTCAGCTTCCTGCCACATCAACACCCCTCATCTTATCATTAACCAAGAAAAGGGCATTTTTAGTTTATCAGATGCAATTAGGCATTTCTGCTCAGTGCTTAATTTAGAGACTTGGCCAAAAGAACGTTTTCTAGTTCTGATAGCAAAGCCTGTGTACCATGAGGATTCTATCTTTGTGTAGCTGTAAATGAATGCAGTCTACAACCATAGTAAAGGGCAAAAGCTTTATAAATATTTGTGAAAAATGAAGTCATCCCATCAGGACATGGATTAATGGTTCCATAATTCAGGGCCTCTGAGTGCCAAGTATTTTTAGGACCATGTGGCCTGACATTTTTCATGTTTATAAACTGAATTTGCCCAACATTCTTCCAGCAAAAGCATTTACTACAAGGACATTCTAATACATTCAACATTTTAAAAGGTACAACTACAAATATTATCCTCTAAAACAACTGAACTGCAGATTGAGGGACAAAAAAATTTTTGGATGGGTCAGATAATATAATTAGCTGCCCCTGAGTGTGAGACATATGTGTGTGAGAGAGAAAATGCAAACGTTTTTTTGAGGAGGGGCTATACGGATGCATTACTTTTCCTTTGCAGAAAGTCATTTTTTAAATTTAATCAGGGACGGATGGACTGTCCATATTTCTGTGGGCATTTTACTGCTTGTTAAGTAAATCCATCAGAGAGGCCAAACTTGAAGCACTCTAGTAGAGAGGAAAGAATATTGTTGAAGAAAGACAAATAATGAATGACATTGGAGTTGGAGTAAGAAGACAGGCTCGGGTCTTATTTTGGACACACACACTGCTGTGTGATATTAAGAAAGGCACTCAGCATCTATTCTACCTCAATTTCTTCATCTCTAAATTGCCAATAATCACATTAGCCCTACTCAGTTCACAGAGTTACTTTGAGGCTCAAAGAGGTGATGTCACTCTATAAACTATATAGTGCTTTTTAAATACTAGTTAGTGGATCTTGTTTGTGGTTCTGGCCAACATGGTGATGCAGGAGTAAGCGGATTCTGATGAGTAAAGTGGGGCTGTGGGTTGCCAGCTTTAGTAAATAAAACTATTGCACGGGACACATTTACACTAAGGTTTTCTTCTGTTGCTTATTTTCAAATTAACTGGGTGTCCTGTATTTAATCAGGCAAACCTAATCACAAGAAAATTCATTATAAAGCACTTCATTCCTGTGGAGTCTGTTTTGAAAACTGATTTTAAAACTTTACACCCGTTTGGCCAGTTGGACTCTGCTGCTAACAGAACACAGTAGAGCTCAGCATATAAAATAAAAATGAAGGAATTACAGGCTCCAGAGCATAAAACTCTAATTTAAACTCCCAGGTTACAGTTTAAAGCAGTCTTAGTAAGAGTAATTTTGGTCATCATCATTACTCACTATGTATTAATGGCATATTTGTGTATCTTCCATAGTAGAAGACTTTTTTTTCCTATAGTACCAGATGGTAAACTTGTACTTCATTCAGGTCTCTATGGTAATAATTGATGGAGATGAGATACATCTGAAGCAGTCTAGAGAGGGAATCAATAGATGGATCTGGAACCTGGCAAGAAGTCCATGTGGACATCGATACCCCCAAGACGGCTGCTGGAAGAGCCTTGCGAGAAATCCCATTCAGTATGAGATTTCCTCCGGAAGCCAGGAGAAGCCCCGGATATTCTCCAGGGGCCTTATAGTTGGCCCTCCTGGGGGACTGATGGGTGGGGTAATCAATCAAAACAGCAAACAGATGGGACTCCTCCCATGCCATTAGCAAAGGGGTGGAATAATTAACAGTTTTAAAAGCAAGCACAAAGGCCTTTTGCTCCCTCTTGCCTTCACCCTGTCCCTGTCCCTGTTCAGGCCCTAGTCTGGCCTTCTTCGCCCCCACCTGGATCACTACGCAAGTAAAACCCAGACATTTATAATCTATAGCCTATAATGGGAAACTGTATTCTATACATCAGCCCTTTTTTATCACTCTTCAGCCCCTTCCTTTCTACCTGGGACCCATTTCTCTTCTCACCATTCCTCCATAAATTACTGGCCTAACTAACCCGATGTGCTCTTGAAATTGATTTCTTGTAGCTTAGTCAAGAGCCTAGACAAAATCTGGTTACACATATGTAATAATTATTTCTAAATCAGATTTCCATGGCATCTTTCCTCGCCAGAGCTCAAAGCATAAACCCATGAGGCCGTTTTGAATCCTTTTTGGAACAGAGCAGGTGGGAAAGCACAGTAAAGAAGACGGGCTCCTGAGGATTCCAGAGGCAGACAGGCCTGGGTCAAATCCTGAGTCACTGCTTTCCAGATAATCATAGGCAAATGACTTAACCTAAGCCTCTGTTTCATAATCCATAAAACGGCCATAATATTAATATCAAACTAGGTTCTGTTGCAAGAATTGAATTGGAAAGTGAATGCAAAGTGTTTAGCATAGTGCCTAGCACACATGTGCTCAATAAATGTTGGCTCTGATTAAATACACTCGCACTTGCTTTTCCATTTATTCTACCCTTGGGAAGGAGGGAGAGGGTAACCAGATACTATTCAACTCATTTTATAGTGTAAGGTATTTGAAACCTGGAGATGTTGGGTTACTTATTGGCAAGTTGGTAAGGTAAGACTAGAATCCAGGGCTCTTGCATTCAGTATTACTTTCGCTTCATTTAGCAGATTCTTGGGTCTCAAATGCTGTCAACAAATTCTCAAGATATAATTTCTTTTAATATCATAAAATTCAATATCTGGCTTTCTGTCTTGAATCTTGGTGCCTCCAAACGTTTATCTATTGCAAATCTGACCATACTATTCCTCCCTTTAAAACCTTTCAATGGTTCCTCAAATGGTCATAGAATAAAATCCAAGAGTTACAACAGAGCGGAGGAGCAGAGGCCCCTTAGTCTGACTCAGCCCAACTCTCCAGCTGCATCTGTGAGCAACTGTGTGCATTCCCTCAGGGTAAAACAGCTCATTGCTGCAGGAACTTTCCTGGCATGTCTGTGCTCCCTCCCCCCTCTCCAGGCTAAGAGCTCTTTCTTTGTTCCGAGAAAGAGCACTTAAATATTCTTTTTGCTGCTTTAAGAAGGATTGAAAATCAACCTAAACATTCAACAATCATAAACTGAAAGCATTAAGGAACATCCAGAAGCTAGATTACTGTGTAACTATTAAACAGCCCATCCTTAAAGAATATTCAAGTTTAAAGGAAATATGCCAGGATATGTAATTAAGTGTAAAAAGTTAGGAATTGAAGGGGTTAGGAATTGAAGGGTAATCAGAGGGATAGACACCAAAATGTTAATAGTATTATGTCTGGAAGATGTCATTGCAGGTGGTTTTTATTCTTCTTTAACTCTTTTAATAGTTTCCAAATTTTCTACATAAACAGATTGACTTTAACACTAAAAAGTCATCAAAAACATGAGGTAATCTTATAACGAAGGCTGAACTGTAAATGGGCACATACGTCCATCCTTCCCTCCCATTGAGCTCTGAGCAATTCAATGGTTGTTTTGGCACGGAAACATGAGGGACAAGCGGAAAATTGCTTTTATAGGGGAGAGACAAATTCAAACCCTGCAAAGACCCATTTACCACAATCATTTATTCAGATAATTCTCCTCGCTTTCACTTAGGGTACAGCAATGTCTGCAATAAAAACAAAGGCAAAGTTTGTTAAAAGATTAGGACCTTTTGGTCATGCTTCTCTTTTCCTTGGATTTGCAATTAAGGATGGACTTTATAACTTTGAACCCTTTCCTTGGCATATCCTAACAAACACCAAAACTCTAAATACCAATGATTTTAGGCTTGTTAATCTGGGATCCTCGAGGAAGCAAATCCCCCTATAATTATCAGGATTTCAAATTTCATTCCCTCAGAATAGTTCGGACAAAGAGAGCCCCTATCTAAACAGGTTCTGCTAATTAAGAAAAATCATACAG
>PVKH010027431.1:0-13015 GCA_004027955.1 Chaetophractus vellerosus | reverse complement strand
TCCTAAAAATAATGTAATATAAATTCCTGAACAAAATCATATTGTCATCATAGCCATTATCTTTTCTAAGTAGTGGTTTGAAAATATGAAGAACTATTCTTTTTTTTTTTTTTTTTTTTAAAGATTTATTTATTTTATTACATATCTCCCCTCCCCCCTGCTGCGGTGACGCACCGAGAGTGGACACTGCGCAGGCGCAGCTTTCCCCGCTTGTGGGCGGTCTCTGCATCCGTTCACGACCGGCTTTCAGTTCGCGGGTGGCTGGCTGCGCTCCATCCGTGGGCGACCTGCCCTGCCCGTGGCGGCTCTTGCCATGTCCGTGGCAGCTTCTTGCCCTGCCCATGGCGGCTCCGGCCCGCCCATGGCGGCTTGCCATTCTCAAGGCGGTCTGCCCGCTAGGAGAGGTCCTCGGGAATCGAACCCGGGGCCTCCCATGTGGTATGCCGGCGCCCTATCCACTGGGCTATCGAGCCGGCCCAAGAACTATTCTTTTTTAATGAGGGTTTGTCTTTTTTTTTTTTTTTTTTTTGAAACTTAAATGGTAGGATGTTTGTTTATGAAATATTGAAGACTTTAAATTTCTATTCTTGCTGATAGAGGTAATTGAAGGTTATTGGAGCACCTAAAATTTTGAAATACCAGTTTTTATACATCTATATTTTCCCTAGCCTACTTCATATTTGAGTTTATTTGAAATGTTTCTGTTTTTGATGAATTGTTTCAAGTGTTTGTGCTGATATCTTTTATTTTCTCACCAAATCTTTTTTCCATTGGCCATGTAGCTTCTTTCGTTCAGAACACATTGCCTTATAATTGATGTCTTATTTTTTTTTTAATCCATCTTAATTTCTACCCCCACCCCCTGTTTTTGCTGTTTTTTTGTGTGTCCATTCGTTGGGCAATTCTCTGTGTCTCTTTCCTGCCCTCTCCTCTCATCCTTCTCCTCCTGTCTTCACTGGGATTCGATCCTTGGAATCTCCGATGTGGGAGAGAGGCGTTCTGCCACCTGCACTACCTCAGTTCCTGTTTTTTTTTGGCATGTCTCGTCTTGGCTCTCCCCTGCATCTCTCTCTTGTTATGTCATCATCTTGCTGCATGGTTTGACAGGGCCTGGGGGCTCACCTACTTGTAGGGCCAGACAGCTCACCTGCTCGCGACCTGGGGGCTCACCTGCTTGTGGGGCCTGATGGCGTGCCTGCACACCTTCTATATTTTTCTTTATTTTACCAGGAGGCCCCAGGGATTGAACCCAGGTCCCTCCATATGGAAAACGGACGCCCAACCATTTGAGCCACATCTGCCTCTGATGTCTTATTTTAATGTAATTGATATTTCTTCATCTTTTCTTTCCTTTTTTTTTTTTTTTACTCTTTGTTTTTAATAGTTCTTGAGAGTTTGTCTTTGCTTTGGGAAAAGAATGAATGTAATGAAAATTATCAATGGGCTTTCTTCATATCTTTCTTCTTCTAGCTATGGTGCTTTGAGATTAAAAAAAATTTTTTTTTAATTTATTCCTCCCCCTTGCTGCTTGCACTTGCTGTCTGCTCTCTTTGTCCATTTGCTGTGCATTCTTCTGTGTCTGCTTGTTTTGTCTTCTCCTCTTTTCTTTAGGAGGCACCGGGAACCGATCCCACGACCTTCCGAAGTGGGAGAGAGGCATTCAATTGCTTGAGCCTCCTCAGCTCTCCGTGCAAGCCAGTTTTCCTTCACCAGGAGGCCCTGGGAATCAAACCCGGGACTTCCCATATGGTAGACGGGAGCCCAATCGCTTGAGTCACATCTGCTTCCCTGTTTATGAGATTTGAATCCACTCAAGTTCAGCAACAGAAAGGGAAATAGTGGGCATTAGTAATGGGCAAATAATATTAATAAGCCCTTGAGTCTTGGGAGAGGATGACAGGAATAATCATTCTTAAAATTCTTAAAATTGTACTTCTTTTTTAACTATGACTTTTGCACCACTAAAAATAAAACAACTTATCTGTTTTATTTTAGCTACTTTATTCTGTTCAAACACCTCTTCATGAATTTCTGACCACAATTCAGTCTTGGCATTTGGATACACCTGTTCACCGGGGAGTACTTTCTACTCTAATTGCTGCACCAGTGGTTGAAATAAGTCACAAACTACGAAAGGTAAAATACATTGTTCTGAAATTACTGTGTAGTTCTATTCTTTTTTTGACTATACATCATGCTGCTCTCTATTAGCATTTTTACAAATGTTTTTCAAAGTATTTTTTAAGAACTTGAAAGTTCAGTGAAAGTTTGTTTAGTAGGGTTTTTCTAGCATCTGTACCTCAAAGTTTAATAGTCATATGACTATTGTGAAAAATATCTTAAGGATATTATTACTCTTGATTAAAACCAAACTAGTCCTTATGTTGTGAACATTTGTGTGTTGTTGTTATATTTTACAGATTTAAATGAGATGATTAATTTATAAAGATTTCTCTACCATGAAAAGATGATTGTATTCATAGTTAGCAATGAGCAGAATGTAAGACTGTACTCTCAGATTGTTTTTTTGGAATATTTCACATTTATTTGACTGCATTACAATATTATTTTTTTTTTCCTTTTTCATTTCAAAGCATGGAATTTAGAACTACAAATACCAGTTAATCGATCTCTTGTTCTCTTTACTATTTTTAGCCTGTTTAGTAAAAGATCGATATAATCAGGATAATTCAAGCTGAAACAAATAGCTTGTTTCATCAAATGGAATATTCAGAGTACTCTTTCTCTTCACCTCAAAGATATAATTGAACAAGAAGATGGAATAGTGACTTATAAAGATAGTAAAAATATAGGTTTACAGTATAAAATGATGAAATCTGATAAACTATGAGTGAATTATATAAATTTATATATTAATTTTGTAGTTTAAAATCATGAATTTAAAAAGGTGTTAACTAAATTCTAAAACATTAAATAGAATTTAAGGCCCTCCTTAAAGCTTGAAGAGAGATCTTTTTGGTTTAGGAAAATAAGTTCTAGATTATACATAAATGAAAATTAGGACTTATTTAATGAGCTATATAGCTAAGAATTATGAATAAATCGATTATTGGTTTTGACCAGGGGTAGGCAAATCTGGCCTGCCAACTGCTTTTGTAAATAAAATTTTATTGAAACATAATCAGGAACGTTATTTTCTGGGGCACATACAGTTCCAAACCACCACACACCCCCATCCAGTTTCCCCTTATCAAAACCAAACTATAATATTGATGCAATACTATCATCTAAATGACATACATCATTTGAATCTCACCAGTTTCTCCACAAATGACCTTTTACAACCGATTTTTGCTTATTGATTTTGTATCCAGCAACATTTTGTTCTTTTTGTTGTTGTTTTAGGAGGTACTGGGGATTGAACCTGGGACCTCGTACATGGGAAGCAGGCTCTCAACCACAGAGCTACATCTGCTTCCCCACTTATGAATTCTTGATGAACTCATAAGTTCTTGAAGAATTGATCGTTTCGTTATCATGAAATATCTATCTTTATCTTTGGTAATGCCTTTAATCTGAAGTCCTCTTTGATACTAATTATTATAGCCAAATCAGTTTTCTTATGCTTCATGCTTACATAGTATAACTCTTTATCCTTTTACACTGTCTTTATGCTTAAAGACATAGTTGGGTCTTTTTTTTAACTACAGTCAGACAATCTCTGCCTTTTAGTTGAGGTGCTTAGTTCATTTGATTTTAATGTAATTATTGATTTGTTTGGGTTTAAGTCTACCATCTTGGTGTTTATTTTACATTGGTCTCATCTGCTCTATTAGTCATCCTGCTTTTTTTCCTTTTCTGCCATTGTTTTAAATTAATTATTTTTTCTATTTTTAAAGAAGCTTTAGATTACGTAAATGTTACATAAAATATAAGGGATTCCCATATGCCCCACTCCGTCCCCCTCCCACACTTTCCCACATTAACAACATCCTTCATTAGAGTGGTACATTTGTTACAATTGATGAACCCATATTGAAGCATTTCTGCTCACCATGGACTACAGTTTACATTATAGTTTACACTCTGTCCCACACAATTTTGTAGGTTATGACAAAATATACAATGGCTTTTACCTGTCAATGCAATGTCAAGCAGAACAAATCCAGTGTCCTGAAAATGCCCTCATATTACACCTATTCTTCCCTCTCCCATCCCTTAGAACCTCTGGTGACCACTGCCTTTATATCAATGATAAGAGTTCTTCCATTTCTAGAATAATAATAAATCTATAGTAGAATAATAATTAGTCTACTTTAGTCTATTGTTCTTTCCCCAAACTCGAGGATTTTGAGATGGTGATGCCCACTCTGCTTCTAATTGAGAGGGAGCTTAGATCCCATGGGGCAGATGGATGGAACTATCTTGCTTGCAGTTGCAGATACTCTGTTTCTGCCTTTTCTACAATTTTTTGATGAATCGAGTATTTTTTACTGTTCGGTTTTATTTTCTCTGTTGACTTTAATATTCTTCCAATTAGTATTCTCCTACCTCTTGTGTTCTTGTGATCATATATTTTACTTCTGCATATGCTAAAAATCTCATGCTACATTTTCATTATTTTTATTTTAGCTAGTCAATAGTCTTATCAGATCTGCATTTGTTTTAAGATGTAAGCATTTTACTAGGAAACTGTGGTATTTCACATATGACGATTGACTTCAGTATTCAAATTTGTATTGCAAATCCTAGAAGAAGAAATATGGGAAGGCTTGTTAGAGATGCTATGTAGATATGCCTAAGTGAAATTCTCATGATTGTCAATAATTAGATAGAAGATAGTGTTGGAAAGATTTGGGGGTGGGGTGGGCATATTTGTTCTTCATGGAATTGGAAAACCAAGATATAAGCTTCCTTCTGGAACAAGAAGTCTACATTTAGACTTTCTCAGGAGCCATTTGCATGTGGAGTTTATTCATGAATAGTGAACAACCTGTATACATTCTTAAGGTTTTATAATAATGAATATAGATCTTATTAGTATACTTTTTGTGGATCCAGATCAGCAGTCTCAACTGTGGGTGATTTTGCTCACCAGGGAATATTTGACAATGTCTGGAGACATTTTTAGTTGTTATAACTAGGGTCATGAGGCCAGGGGTTTTGCTAAACATCCTAATATGCACAGAATAGTCCCCCACAACAAAGAATTATCCAGCCCAAGATGTCAATAATGCTGAGATTGAGAAACCACGATTTAGATTAGTAAGACCAGAATTGAATGTGCTTAGCATTAAATCCCATTATTTGTAGAAGATATATTAAAGACTGTTTAACAAAAGGCTTGTTAATGATATGCCTTTTTTCTTCAGACCAAACGAGACATCCCTGTATATAATAAATTTATTTGTAATTATTATAGAAATATCAAAAGTTTAATAAAGATCATTGTTTTGGGTTTCTAGAAGGCCTTTCTCAAATGTTGAATAAAACCCGAAGTAAGTAATATCAGCCCAGTCTCAAATTACAAATTATTGACTTGAAACATTTTTTCAGGCTTCTGATATAGAAGAGCTTACTCCACCAGAGTGTCTTTCAGACCTTCCACCATTTTCAAGGTGTTTAATAGGAATTATAATAAAGTCTCCAAATGTGGTCAGGTAATAATTTTCTCTTTACTATTCTAAAACTCTTGTTGTGGCTATAAGCTCTCTTAGCAAGTTTACTTTATTCTTTTTACTCTTAAAAGTTTTTAGGGTGCATTTTTTTTCTATGAAAAAATACTCAAATATTCCATAGAATTTTCTTATTTTTTTGTCGGTAATTGAAAGTAATTGCTGAACTTAAATGCAATAAATTCTTATCTTTTTTGTTTAATATAGTCACCTGAATAGTCTTTGGTTACCTGATTATTCCTAAAATTCAGTTAGAGGGAAACATTTAAGGAGTTAATAATGTGCAGAAAAATAGTTCTTATGATATATACTTTAAAAATACTTAACTAGGTTAAACACCTAGTTCACTTGAATGAAAACTGTGTGGTTTCATTCAACACAGTTGTTATTCATTTCTCCAATCCTTATGTCATTTGACTAAAATTTCAAGTTTGTTTTGTGGCACATACAGGCCTGACTGATTATAGATGGAACTTTAATAACAAATATGTTCAATTCAAATTTTAAAAGCATCATCTATAGCAACTATGAATGATCTCTTAACCACATATTAAGTCTTTGTGTGTGTGTGTGTGTATTGTGGGTATACAGTGTTGCTTTTTTCACTTACTATAACATTTCTGCACTCTTTTTAGCAGCAGCATTTGATTTTAATGTCTTAACTATATGAATTGGTGAACTTATAGTGAAAAATATGCGACAAGTTTAATCAACTTCCCATATAACCTGAAAACTAATTCATGGTTATTGATGGACCTTGGCTATATTTATCTTTCTAAAATATTAGAGTATATGCTATAGATCAATTTCAGATGTTTTTTTTTTTTAATTTTTTACAGGTCATTTTTAGATGAATTAAAGGCATGTGTTATTTCTGATGATGTTGAAGGCATTGTATGTCTCACAGCTGTCATGCATATTATTTTGACTATTAATAAAGGTTGGTTAAATTTTCTCTCACATCTGTGATTTGCTAGCCATATCTCATGCAAAATGGTTATGGAATGTTTGGAAACTCTTTATGTTTGACTAATGCATGGTTTGACTCCCCAGTTATATGGAGCTTCTTAAAATTCTTTTCATACACCAGTTTTCTCATGCTTTTTGAACATAGTGCTGTACCTGGACTTCCATTACTCATCTAATGCTGGACTGTAATGTATTTCCTCTCCACCTTTCCCCTTTCCCCACTAGACCCATTTAAGTATTCCCATTCTATGCTGCCAAATTGAATTTCTATTGATTTGTCATATATTAAACAATATAAAAAATTTTAAATTTGCTTTTGCTAATAATGGCAAGCTTTGTTATTAGTATTTAATCAATCGACTGTTTCTGTTACGCCTTCTTCTTGGCCTATTCTGAATATCGCAGTTGAAACCGTACTGGAAAAATAATTGGTGATACTTAAAAAATGCTTGTCTCAGCATGAAACACAGTAACATCCCTGCAAGTTGACTACATTTAAATTTCTGTATTATTTGCTCAGTTATAATAATGTTGAAAATTATTTTCTAAGGTAATAGATGATAGATAAGGGAATGCTTCTGTCATTACAAGCTCTTTCCATAAGTCTGGTTGCATAGTATTACTGAGATTTATAATAATATTTTGTAATTACTTTGACCTAGATAGGGCATTAAGAAACATTTTCTTAAGGGAATGACCACTGAGTTGAGATCACATCTTTTTTTTTTTTTTTAAAGATTTATTTATTTTATTACATATCTCCCCTTGCCCCCCGTTGCGGCGACGCGCCGAGACTTGGTCACTGCGCAGGCGCGGCTTTCCCCGCTTGTGGGCGGCTTCTGCTTCCATTCACGGCTGGCTCTTGCTTCAGTTCGCGGGTGGCTGGCTGCGCTCCATCCGCGGGCGACCTGCCCTGCCCGTGGCAGCCTTTGCCCTGTCCGTGGCAGCTCCCTGCCCTGCCCACGGCGGCTCTGGCCCACCCACGGTGGCTTGCCATTCTCAAGGCGGTCTGCCCACTAGGAGAGGTCCCCGGGAACCGAACCCGGGGCCTCCCATGTGGTACCCCAGCGCGCTCTTTTATCCACTGAGCTATCTAGCCGGGCCCGAGATCACATCTTAAGAATGAGAAAAAGGTCACTAAATGGAAAGCTGTAAGGATGGTGGTTGGGATGCAGATGACTACCTAGCAATAGGCACTTAATAAATATTTTCTAAACAAATGAATGACTCTGAAGTGGTACCTGTAATTTTCTGATAGAGATATATGTGTGTATTAGGTCTACAATGGCATAAATAGAAAAAATCCCATAATTGCTTCATGTGATAATGTACATTTGAAGTGCACTTTATAGCCAATAAAGTACTTTTAAATATGTTCATTTGATTTTCACAACATCCCTGTGTGGGAGATAATTATGATTTGCAGAGTGATATGTATGTAAGTTAACTCAAAAGGGAGGTAAAAGGAAGCTCAGGTATATCGAAATTGTACCTAAGTGTATAGCATATTATCTTTGTTTTTGTATAGTAGTGTTAAGATCTTTTCTCTGTCTTTTAATATAATTTTTCCATAGGTAAACATAAGAATTCAAAAGTAAAGGAGGTTGCAGCTACTGTTCAGAGAAAATTAAAGACTTTCATGGAAATTACTCTGGAGGAAGATAGCACTGAAAGGTAAACAGCTATTAATAGAAGATATATTCCAGATGCAGTTATCTACAAACTATTAGTTATTCTAGATGCACTTATCTAACTGCTAGTTATTCCTTGGGTGTATTTTATATTGTTTTCATTTTTGCTGTTTAGAATCAGGCAGTTAGAAAATTTGGAGATTGTAAGGATAGAAGTATTTCTGTGTGCAAAACCCTTTGAGGCATATGTTTAATTTACTTATCCTGTCTTTACAAAACAAAAACAAAACTGTCATTTGAAAAATTCTGCTCTTGAAAAATAAGGACATAAAAAGTTATTTTATTTGGTTTTGTGAAGAAACATTAGGAAAACTAGGCTAGGCAGATTATTTTTGGTGGTCTGGTAGGTTTTTGCCACCACAGTCGTCTCCCAAGGTATTAATACCTAGGCCACAGACATCCTCATCAGAGCTAAGAAGGGTTCCTTGCAGAGCTTCGGAAGAAATATTTATTATTGTTTGCTTCCTGGGTGACCAGTTGTTGCTACAGACACTGCTAGCTGGGAATATGTTCATTGAATGAGTTTTCCAGTCATGTTTAGCTGCTATGTACTGTTTTTGGCAAGCTTTGCATGTTCCCATAGACTCCATTATAAATTGTGTTTGACTTAAGTCAGTCACAAAAACAATTTTTTTACATACTGTTTTATGGGATAAATAAGGTGAAATGTTACAGAGTTCTGAGTTAAATTAGGTAAGCTAATTTAATTGTATTATATATACCTTGGAAACTGCCAGTTTCCATAACCACTTTCTCCTTTGGCAAAAGGCTTTCCAAATTCTAAGTTGCTAACTTAAGACTACTTCTAAAGAATGAGTAGCGTTTTGTCGATTGTTGACTTGTTCTCTTAACTATAAATATATTTAATGTTTACTTTCTTAGAAAATTAGGTTAACAAATTTGGGAATTGTGAATTGTAATTAGCTGAAGGATTACTGTATATATTTTTATCACCTGTTATTTTAATTATTCTTAGTGAAATGAGACTAGCTTAACTAGTAACTTCATAAAATAGAAGTAGAAAAACTTAGTTTCTTTCATGTATACTTAACTCAAATTTTTAAAATGTGTGTAGTCTTTCACCCAATTGTTAGGAGCTTAGAAAATCATTAGTTTGAAAAATGATATTTTAAGTTTAACATATATCATAGGCAAATACTTGAATTACTAAGGCATGTTAGCTGAAAACCACTAATATACTCTGAGGTATACTGTGAACATATATATCAGTAGTAAAGCCATGCCGGGCTGTCTTTGTGCTAGAATAATTTAGCACTCTGGGCTGCACAGTAATTATGTCCAAACAGTTTAGTCACTCACATCAGTCTAGTTTTTTTTGTATATCTTCCTCTGCCTGCCTCTGTCTCACCCCCAATACCTAGCCTCATTTTTGCCTCGAGTCTGTGTTAAAGTCTCTGGAGTCTCTCTCTTCATGCTAGCCCTAATAGAACCCTCTTGGGTAAACTCACAAGAATATCATTGATAACAGAGGAGAGAGAAAGAGGAGAAGACTAAGTTCAGTTGCTAAATAATGAGACTTTTATTTTTTGTACAGCTATAAACTAACTTTGGAGGTAATTCCAGAAGAATTCTAGAAATGTTTAAAGCAAATTAACTTCTTGAAAGCTTGAACTCCTTTGGATATACAAATGTATGGCATTTTTGTGGTAGAGGTAGGCGTTTTAGAAGAGTCTTTATTACTTCCCCTCCCATGGAGGTTTTTTTATTCTTTTGCTATAAATAAATATGCTAATTGTAGTAAAATTTTAAATGCAGAAAAGTTTAAAGAATAAATGGGATCAACTATATTAATAGATTTGCTAATATTGAACCATTCTTGCTTTGTTAAAGTAACTTAGTCATATTATTTTAAGAGGCAATTTTGTAGCATCTTGGAAGTCTCCACATTCCATCTCCCTTTCTGCCTCCCTGAAGGTAATCATTACCCTGACTCTAACACCATAGATTAATTCTGCCTATGTTTGGTATTTGTATAAATGAAATAAGAGGTTTGAGTTGTTTTGTGCCAAGTTTATGCAGTTCATCCATGCAGTTGTTTGTAGCACTATTGCGTTCTTCTTTATTATCGTATTGTTAAGACTTGCTTTATTTCTCAGCATATGGTCAGTTTCTTTTTGGCAAATATTCATATGCACTTTAGTATTCTATAGATCATGGGTGCAGTCTTCTATATGTCAGTCAGGTCAAGTTTGCTAATTTTTAATTATATTCAAGTCTTACGTCTTTGTGATGACTTGAACCTTTTATTATTATGAAGGGTCCCTCTTTGTCTCCAGTAATACTGCTAAAAGGCCAATTTGTCTGATATTATAACTGAACCAGCTTTCTTTGTGTTAGTATTTACATGTTATAACTTTTTCTTTGTTTTGTCAGGTCTCAGTCAGGAGACAGAAACCACACAATGATTGGAACAGGGAAAGTTTATTGTAAAGAATTATTAACAAGGGATTGCAGTAGTGGAGAATTGGCTAGTAGGAGTTAAAGAGAATTTTAAAGAATACAGGGATACCTTGCTTTATTATGCTTTGCAGATATTGCATTTTTTATGTCGAGTAAGTCTATCAGTGCCAATTTTCCAACACCATTTGCTCACTTTGTGTCTCTGTCACATTTTGGCAATTCTTGCAATGTTTCAGTGTTTTCATTATTAAATCTGTTATGGTAATCAGTGATTAGTGACCTTTGATGTCCCTCTTGTAATTGTTTTGGAGTGTTATACATTGTTCTCCTAAGATAGTGAACTTAATCGAGAAATGTTGTATTTATTCTGACTGCTCCACCAGCCATCCAATTTCCCGTTTCTATCCCTTTCCTCAGGTCTCTCTATTCCCTAGGATACAACAATATTGACATTAGGCTAATTAATAACCCTCAGTGGCCTCTAAGTGTTCAAGTGAAAGGAAAAGTTGCATATCTCAGTTTAAATCAAAAGCTAGAAATGATTAAGCTTAGTGAGGAAGGCATGTTGAAAGCCGAGATAGGCCAAAAGCTAGGTCTCTTTTGCTAAACAGTTAGCCAAGTTGGAGTGTAAAGGAAAAGTTCTTGAAGGAAATTAAAAGTGCTATTCCAGTGAACACACAAATGATAAGTAAGAAAAATAGCCTTACTGCTGATATTGAGAAAGTTTTAGTGTCTGGAGAGAAGATCAAACCAACCACAACATTTCCTTGGCCAGGGCCTAATCCAGAGCAAGGCCTTAATTCTTCTCAAGTCTGTGAAGGCTGAGAGAGGTTAGGAAACTGCAGAAGAAAAATTTGAAGCTACCAGAGGTTGGTTCATGAGGTTTAAGGAAAGAAACCATCTTTAAAACATATAAGTACAAGATAAAGCAGCAAGAGCTGATATAGAAGCTTCAGCAAGTTATCTAGAAGATCTAGCTAAGATACTTGATGAAGGTGGTTAGACTAAACAACAGATTTTCAGTGTAGATGAAAGAGCCTTCTATTGAAAGAAGTTGCCATCCAGGCCTTTCTTACCTAGGGAGGAGAACTCAGTGCCTAGACTCAAAACTTCAAAGGATAGGCTGACTCTCTTGTTAGGGGCTAATATAGCTGATGACTTTCAGTTGAAGCCAATGCTTATTTACCATTCTGAAAATCCTAGGGTCCTTAAGAATTATGCTAAATCTCCTCTGCCTGTGCTCTATCAACAGCACATCAAAGCCTGGATGACAGAACATCTATTTATATCATGACTTATTGAACATTTTAAGCCCATTGTTGTGACCTACTCCTTAGAAAAAAAGATTCCTTTCAAAATATGGCTGCTCATCGACAATGCACCTTGTTACACAAGAGCTCTGATGGAGATGTACAATGAGATTAATGTTGTTTTCTTGCCTGTTTACACAACATCCATTCTGCAGTTCATGGATCAAGGAGTCATTTCAACTTTCAAGTTTTATTATTTAGGAAATACATTTCATAAGGCTGTAGGTACCATAGATACTGATTCCTCTGATGGATCTGGGCAAAGTAAATTGAAAACCTTCTGGAAAGGATTCATCATTCTAGGTGCCATTAAGAACATTTGTGATTCATGGGAGGAGGTCAGAATAGCAACATGAGCAGGTATTTGGAAGAAGTTGATTTCAACCCCTGTGGGTGTTTTTGAGGGGTTCAAGATTTCAGTGGAGGAAGTTAACTGTAGATGTAGTGGAAATATCAAGAGAACTAGAAATAGAAGTGGAGCCTGAAAATGGACTGAATTGCTGTAATCTCATGATAAAAGTTGAATGGTTGAGAAGTTGCTTCTTACGGATGAGCAAAGAAAGTAGTTCCTTGAGATGGAATCTACTGGTGAAGATGCTGTGAACATGTTGAAATGACAACAAAGGATTTAGAATATTACATAAACCTAGTTGATAAAGCAGTGGCAGGGTTTGAGAGTATTGGCTCCAATTTTGAGAAGCATTCTACTGTTGGTAAAATGCTATCAAACATCATTGCATGCTACAGAGAAATCTTTTATGAGTCATTCAACAGCAAACTTCATTGTTGTCTTATTTTAAGAAATTGCCACAGCTACCCCACCTTCAGCAACTACCACTGCTGATCAGTCAGCAGCCATCAACACGGAGGCAAGACCCTCCATCAACAAAAATATTATGACTCACTGAAAGCTCAGGTGATGTTTGGCATTTTTTAGCAGAGTATTTTTAATTAAGGTATGCACATTGCTCTTTTAAGATATAATGCT
>PVKH010027430.1:0-13010 GCA_004027955.1 Chaetophractus vellerosus | reverse complement strand
CCTTAGGAGCCCAACATTTGGAGTAGTATCCACTCTGGCATTAGGCCTTAAGACAGGGTCTTTACAGGTAACAAGAGATAGCATGAAGAAAACTTCACCACGAGTTAGGCAAATTCACATTTACTATGTTTGCAGAGGTAAGGAGCCAAGGTCAATCTAAAGTGACTCAGACCTGACTCCCCCTGCTGCAGTTTTGCTCTTGCTTCAATACCTAAGTTACTATTTAGTATTTGCTTTGATTATGCATTAGCTTTTATGCATATGGATGATCATAAATGGCTAGTTATATAACTTTATGATTAGTATGTTCAGGAAATCATGCTTGCCCATACATTGCATGATCAAAACAAAAGTGGATTACTCTACCCCTAGGTGAGAAATTTACTATGTTAATTAAGCAAGTTCAAGTGAGGACAGCAAGGGGCTTCATCTGCACAAGTCCAGCCAACTGGTTGAAGCTGTTTTTCATACTTCATTGCTTCAACAAGATATTCTTGACCACCAAAGTGGAATTTGACAGTAGGTGAGGGATGCACTTCATTGCCTTCTAATTCAGATACAATTCTTTCTTTTGTAGCCTAGCAACAGGAAAAGAAACAAGTTACTTTCAGGTATTCAGTCATCCTCTATCCATTAATTCCCTCCTTCTAGTTTTTGGCAATATTTTTATTGCAGGGGAAAGGAATGAAGTTCAGATCTTCTGTAACTACTTTTTGCTGACATTATGGGCATTGGTCTCTAGGAAACTATTGTAAGAGGGTGGTTTGAGGAGGAAAAGTCAGTTTATTAACATTTGTAATTGCTTTTGAAGAAAGCGCTGCAGGGATGATATGAGTACAGGTGCAACTGCTAAAAGAATTTAAGATAATAATTAACAAAGGGGAGCAGCCACTTGGTGAAGTTGGACAGATTTCAGAAGGAGAAATTATTTCCTTGTGTTTTGAGGGTTTTTTCACTTCTTTGGAGAGATTGGTGGCTAAGTATAAGGATACCACTGCAGTTCCAGTGAATGCTGTGATTCTTAAAAGTTAAACAAGGGGATTAATTGGCTTTTTTTAAATTTTTTGTGGTGTTACATGTTTTGAGGTCTGATTTTACAAAAGTCTGTTGAATTTTGTTTAAGTAGGCTCTTCTGCCCACCTTTTTAAAGGTGTAGATTAACTGAAGCATTCCACAGTACAGCTGGTTTATGATTATTTGATATTGATTGTGTAAACTTACACAGTACCAACACTTGGTTTTATTATAGAGGGTTTGGATGATTTGTCAAACAGGTATAAACAGGTGAGAGGGATGATTAGTATTTTCTCTCTGGGATAGTTATTGGTAGGTTCTGTAAGAGAAAGAACAGAAATAGTATTTCAGAGAATTTTAATTTCTGAGTAGGAAACGTAGGTTTCCAACTGGTTCTACTTTATAGTTTGCTTCATGCTTAGATGTGTTCTTTAGTTTAGGACCTCCTTTATCTGCTAGATTTGATAAGTAGTAAGGTTTTGTTCTGGTATGATGGACTCAGGATTTGATTTTCTGAAACTTGAGAAGAATGAGAGGTTAATAGTACTATGTAAGGTCACTCCACTTAGGTTTAAGTTGATTTTCAGGTTTGTTTGTTTTTTTTAACTTTTAAAAGAACTTAATCCCCATGTGAGAAGGGGTGGAG
Organism: Chaetophractus vellerosus; assembly: GCA_004027955.1. Lineage (NCBI taxonomy): Eukaryota > Metazoa > Chordata > Mammalia > Cingulata > Chlamyphoridae > Chaetophractus > Chaetophractus vellerosus. Next base: position 11,350 of record PVKH010027430.1, on the reverse strand, counting down.
AGGCTGGTCAGTGGGGTATTTTAAGTGCACATTTGTATATGCATGCATGGTGGTGAGGAGCTCTCCTAACTGCAAGGCCTACTTATGGAGGGCTCCCTCTAAGGTTATTAGAGAATTGGATTTTTCCCTTGGGTTATTTAGAAAGGGCCTTACATACATAAGCTTGAAAAGACTTAATTTAAGTCCTTTTTTCGGGGCCTCCCTAAACTTAAGGAGAGCTAGGTAAGTGCTTTTATCCATTTTAACTGTGTTTTTTGATAAATTTTTCTTAAGCTTTTTTTTTTTTAAGCATAGTTTATGTTTTTCCACTTTTCCTGATGTCTAGGCTGCAGGCAGTTTCCACTTAATTTTGAGACATTGGTTGACACCTTGCACCACAGCTGAAATAAGAGCAGGTATATTATCTGACTGAGTTGGTTGGGACAATTCAAACCTCAGAATGGTTTCCTGGAGCAGGAACTTAGTTACTATTGAATGCTGTTTTGTGCAGTAGGGAAAAGCTTCCACTCATCATGGAAAGGTGTTTACAAATACTAAAAGATACTTACATTTTCTTGTGGCTTTATAATATTTTCAGTGACTCCTATTTCCCATGGGTTTAAGATTCCTAACCAGCAGGGTTGCATAGGCCAGCACCATGGCCAAGTGACCTCATTTTGCTAACTTGTATGGTTTGAGGCATTGACAACAACAGATAATTATTACTTCCCCTTTTGGGCTGTAGGGCCACTGGTCTTTTAGTTCATATTTTCAATGTTTGTATTGGTCTTGCTATTAGCATTTTAGTTGGAGCAGGGACTGTAATTTGAAATGTTGAATTTAAACAGGTTAAGGTTGGAAATACTTTTTTAAATAGTAGCTTGATGATTGTAAGAGTTCCGTGACAGTGTCTGTGGTAGTGAAATCATATCTTGTCCCTTCTGAGAATGGGAGGGGACAAATAATCTACTTGCCATCATGCTACTGGTATCTGTCATTGGCCAATATGTCCCATCTGGTGAGATAATTGTTGCAGTCGTTGGAGTGAGCATGATGGACACACATGAGTAAAGTCCACAAGCTGCTGGTGAGTAACAGGAATCTGGAAGTGCTGCCACAGGTTATGGTAGCCATGATGTCTGCTTTTTTTTGTAGAGTTGCTCTGCTGCTTCTAGGGTTTTAATGGCATGGTTTCAGATTTTTGTGAAGGTATCTGCTTCAACATTCCTGAGAGGGGTGTTAGAGGAGTGGGTGGGGACATGATAGACTGTTACCTGTCATTGCTGGCAGGTGTCTCAGATATCTTTCCACAGATCTTTCTTGCACAGTGGGCAGCCCACAACAATCCATTGTTTTTTTTTTTTTTGTTTTTAGTATTTGCAATTCACCCCTGGATAGGGATGGTAGCTTTTAAAGTGATGTGTTACTATTGGGTTAAGCCCTCTACTTGCACTAGGGCATGCTGTGTTGTACATAATTGCTTTCTTAAGGGGTTACATCATAATTTGGACTCCTTCCACAATTGGGACTAAAACCCAAGGGGTATTTGCTTAAAATGTTGCCTTTGCCACAAACCCCACCCAAAGTTAATATGGGTGCTGGCTACATCCAATTTACAGGGTCAGTTAGGGTCCACCCCCATTTAATGCTTAAGTCTGTGCTATTACTCTATTTTTTAAAAGCAGCTTGCTGGGCATTTTCCATTCCCATGTACAACTTTTTCTGATTAACACATATATATTTGAGCTAAATGAGGGATGAAGGGTTTCCAATACCCCCTAACAACCCTATAAAAGGATATTAATTCTTTTAGGGTTTCAGGACATAAGTTTAAAATACAAAACATTATTTTGATAACACAGACTCTCTGCTTTTTATATTAACATAAGCACTTATTTAAATTTGTTTGCCATTTGAATAGAGCTTTTTTTAAAGATTTATTTTTTTTTATTTATTACATATCCTCCCCCCTTTCTGCTTGCTCTTGCTGTGTCCATTCTTGTATTCCTCTCTGTCTGCTTTGTCTCCCCCCCATTGAGGCTATGTGCCAAGACCGGTCACCACGCAGGCAGCTTTGCCCCACTTTTGGGCAGCTTCTGCTTCCATTTATGGCCAGCTCTGCTTCAGTTCATGAGTCACTGGCTGCGCTCCATTCGCAGGTGACCTTCCCTGCCAGTGGTGGCTTTTGCCCTGCCCACGGTGGCTCTTCCCACCCTTGGTGGCTTGCCCTTCTCCAGGTGGTCTGCCCACTAGGGGAGGTCCCCGGGAACCAAACCCAGGGCCTCCCATGTGGTATACTGGCACCCTTATCCACTGGGCTATATGGCCGGCCCCTGAATAGAGCTTTTTTTAAGAATTTTTATTTGTTAATTTAATATTACTATCCAGAGGTATGAAAATATATACTGAACAAACAGACAAACACAAAGGATTAAGATACAAAAACAAAAATATAAAGAGTACTAATTTGACATATGTCTTACCCCTTTGGTATGATTGGTTTTAAGATTTTCAAATTCTTTTACATTTTTTATTTTTACTGTTTTTAAGATCTTTAGGGCTGAAGGGGACTCATACAGAATTAACTTTTTAGTTTTTTTATTTTTTCACAACTCAAAGAAAATTTGAAATATGTGACTGTTTGCCCATTTTTGTTGATGTTTACAAAACAAATTTAATTGCAATTTAGTATTAAAATTCAAAGACCCATATTTTTGGCTAGATTTTTCTGTTTTAGAATATATCCTAACAGTGAGCACTCAGATACCAATGCCTTATACCCCAAGGTGGCAGAAAGAGAGTGAGAAAGAGGACAGCCAAAACAAAGGCACAAAAGGCAGCAGGCTTCCCATTTAAGGGAGCAAGGGAGTGGGACTCAAACCCACGAAACCTCTCCCACTACCACCAAACCTTCACTTCCTTTGTGAAGGTAAACCAAATGCTAACTGTTAGTTAGCCAAAGCCAAACAGCAGCTTTCCCTTTAAGGGAGTGTGGGAGTGGGACTCAAACCCACTAAAACCTCTCCCAGGGTAACCAAACCTCTGCTATCTTAGCAAAGTTAAACCAAACCTTTGTTACTTTAGCAAATGCTAACTCATGGTCAGCTAGAAGAAAAATGAAGTAATGAATAATGGAACAAACTCACCTACTGGGGGAAGGAGATGACCTCATGAACCTTGGTTCCTTTGGTGGCTGGAAAGGGGCTTTGCCCCAGGTAACCTCCAAGTCCTCAGGAAAATCTTGATTGGCCGCTGGAGTCAGGGATGCCCCAGTGCAGAAAACCCCCTCTGCAGTTCACCTTGGAAGCATTCTCTGTTTACCATTTTTATTTATTTATGTTAGTCCCTGTGGAGTCACCAATTTGTTAGACCTCAAGGCAGGGCCTTTATGGATAACCAGGGATGGCATGAAGAAAACATCAACACCAACTTACATTTATTATGTTTGCAGAGGTAAGGAGCCAAGGTCAATCTAAAGTGACTCAGACCTCACTCCCCATGCTGCAGTTTTGTTCTTGTTTTAATACCTAAGTTACTATTTAGCATTTGCTTTGATTATGCATTAGCTTTTATGTATAAGGATGATCATACATAGCTAGTTATATAACTGTATGATTAGTATGTTCAGGAAATCATGATTTTAAAAAAGTGAATAACTCTACCCCTAGGTAGGAAATTTACTATGTTAATTAAGCAAGTTCAAGTGAGGACAGCAAGGGGCTTCATCTGCACAGGTCCAGACAACTGCTTGAAGCTGGTTTTCATACTTCATAGCTTCAACAGTATATTCCTGACCACCAAAAGCAGAATTTGGCAGAAAAAGAGGGTTACATTTCATTGCCTTATTATTTAGATACATTTTTTTTTAATTTTGCAGCCTAGCAACAGGGAGAGAAACAATTTACTTTCAGGTATTTGGTCATCCTACATCCATAGCTGGCAATCTATGAGATCCTGCTGAGAAGTGCAGAAGTGTTACCTCTGGGATGACCTCCTGATTCACTTTGAAGTCTCTTAGCCATATAAACTCATTTGTCTTTACATTTTTCCCTTTTATTTGAGGTCTTTTTCCATTGCATTGCTAGTTGTTCCTTGGTAGTAATCCCTTGGCATCATTGAGGCTCATCTCTTGGAGTCATGTCTCAAGCTGTGGGGAAGCTAATGTATTTATACACTGAGTTTGGCTTAGAGAATGGCCACACTTGAACAACAAAGAGGCTCTCAGGAGGCAACCCTTAGGAACCCCATAACAATAGGCTAAGTTTCAAGTTTGAGAGCAAAGGCTCATAAGCATAGTTATCAATATCAAAGGCTCCTCAATGGGTCATCCTCCTTCACCAGTCATTGTCTCTGCACTTGTGAAACATTTGCTGCTCCATTAGAGAAAGTGGCAGAGCTCTCAGGATGGGAACACAATATCTCTTGGTTATTGTGTGAGTCTCCACCCACTGTGACAATGCTCTGTGAACATTTGAACATTTTTATATAACTTATATGTATGCCCTAGTGAACTTTCTCCCATGTATCCCCCCTGACTGATACCCCACACCAATAAACCTCCCTTGCTGCAGTTGTAATCCTTCTATGATCCAAAGCTTCTTCAAAAATAAAGCCATTTAAAAATCCAAATACAATTAATAAGAAAACAAATAATAATGATGTTTAAATATAAGAGATAAAATTTAAAAATTTAAAAAACAAAAATAAAATTAATTAAAAGTTTGGGAAATTAAAAAATAATGAAAAATGTTTTAAAAATTAAAAGAAATGGACAGTTGCCTATCACTGTGATGTTTGGTATACTGTCTGTACATAGGCATTTTCTTCCATATATTCCTCAATATCTTACTATTTTTCAATTTGTTTTCAATTATGTTTCATGTCACAGTAAAGTCACATAGAGAATACAGGAGACTCTCATATACCCAACATCCTCCCCTTTTCCTCCTTCCCTTATTAATAACTGTTTATATATGGATGGTAGCTTTGTTATAACTGATATAGAAATAGTGAAACATAGCTACTAAACATGGTCAATTGTTTACATTATGGTTTACACTTTAGACTGTACACTTTTATAAATTTTGATAGTTAACATGTGTCGATCATTGTAAAATCATGTTGACCTCTTCCGCTGCCCACTAAATATGTTTTTTTTAATCTATTCTATTTCTCATTCCTCCTCTCCTGGAGGCCCATGGTGACCCCCTGGCTTCACTTCTTGTTACATGCAACAATACTGAGATCTTGACACATTGGTTTGTCCTCCCCTTTCAGGAACTGCCATGCTCTTGTGAGACTCTCACCTCTCTATTTGTGAAAAAAATCTTTCCTCCTGAGGATGGGAACTCAACTCCTTCCCATTCATTATGTGGGTTCCCATCCACTGATATAACACATTATATGACAAAATGATCACTCCCTCCTTAGAAGCCTGCTTCAGGTGTGCCCTGTCCAGAATGCTTCCCCATTAAACACCCTAAACCAGTAACCCTTCCTTGTCATATTGCCATAATAGCACTCCCAACTTTGTACTTTCAACCACATACCTGCAAATCCCATGTTCATCTGGTCCCTCTCCCAACCCTCCCTCCAGCTCCCTGGACCTTCCAACCCACCCTCCCCAATCTACCCAACTGTCAAACCTGCACCAAACAACCGAATAATATCAATACCCTCCTCTCATACCCCTTCAATACACAACAGCACACTTTCACCTTACCATAGATTAAGTCCATATGGGTGTTGGCTCACAACTTTCTTCTGCCTATTTCCTGTACATCTATTTTCCAGACAATAGCTCTCTCAGTCTGCTCAAATTACTTAATTCATGTCCATAAAGTCATGTACGGACTTCAAGACCTGCCTTGCTTCACTCAACATAAGGTCCTCAAAGTTTATCCATGTTATCTCATGTCTTAGCACTTTATTCTTTCTTACAGCTGAGTAATATTCCATTGTATGTATATGCCACATTTTGTTTATCCATTCATTTGTCAAATGGCATTAGGGTTGATTCCAACTCTTGGCAATAGTGAATAATGCTGCTATGAACATTGGTGTGCATATAACTGTTTATGTCTTTGCTTTCAATTCTGGGTATATACCCAGAAGTGGAATTGCTGGATCGTATGTCAATTCTTTAGTTAGTTTTTTGAGGAACCACCAAAATGTCCTCCAAAATAGCTGGAGTATTCTACATCCCCAACAGCAGTGGATGAGGATTCCCATTCCTCCACATCCTCTCTAAAACTTATAATCCCCTGTTTTTTTTAATAGCCACCAGTCTAATGGGTGTAAGATGATATCTCTTTATAGTTTTCATTTGCACTTCCTGAATAGCTATTGATATTTTTTTCACGTATTTTTAGCCATTTGTATTTCTTCCTTGGAGAAATGTATTTTCAGATCACTAGCCCATTTTTAAAATGGGTTGTTTGTCTATTTATTTTCAAGATGTTAGATTTCTTTATATATGCTGTATATTAGGCTCCAGTCATATATATGGTTGCCAAATATTATCTCCCACTGGGTAGGCTGCCTTTTTACTTTCTTGAGGTGCAAAAGATTTTAATTTTGAGGACATCCCATTTATCTATTTTTTCTTTTGCTTCTCATGCTTTGGGTGTGAAGTTCCTGAAATTATTTACTATTACACAGAACTGTAAATGCTTCCCTACATTATCATCCAAGGTATTTATGACCTTGGGTCTTATATTTAGATCTTTGACCCATATTGAGTTGATTTTGGTCTATGGTGTGAGATAGTGTTCCTCTGTCATTCTTTTGGATATGGATATCCAGTTCTCCAACGCCATTTGTTGAACAGGCTATTCTCTCCCAGTTGAGTGGCCTTGTCAAATATCAGAAGACTGTATAAATGAGGATCTATATCATAGCTCTCAATTCAGTCCATTGGTCTGTATATCTATCCTTGTGCCAATACCATGCAGTTTTGACCACTGTAGCTTTATAGTATGTTTCAAAGTCAGGCAATGTGATACCTCTGATTTCATTTTTCATTATCAATATATCTTTGGCTATTTGGAGTCTCATACTCTTCCAAAAAAATTTGTAGTTAGTTTTACCAATTCGTTTAAAAATGCTCCATTGATTTTTTATTGGGATTCCATTAATTCTGCAGATTAGTTTGGCAAGGAGAGGCATCTTAATGATGTTTAGTCTTCTTATCCATGAACAGGGAATATTCTTCCATTTATTTAAATCTTCTTCAGTTTTGTTTAACAGTGTTGTCTAGTTTTCTGTATACAAGTCCTTTACATCTTTAGTTAAATTTATTCTTAGGTATTTGATTCCTTTAGTTACTATTGTAAATGGGTTTTTATTCTTGATTTCCTCCTCAGATTACTCATTATTGGTGTGCAGAAATGCCAGTGATTTTTGAGCATTTATCTTACAGCCTGGAAATTTACTGAACTCATTTGTAAGTTCTAGAAGCTTTGTTGTAGATTTCTCAAGGCTTTCTACGTGTAGTACCATGTCATCTGCAAATAGTGATATTTTTACTTCTTCCTTTCCAATTTGGATGCATTTTATATATTTTTCTTGCCTCAATTCTCAAGCAAGTACTTTTTTGTTGTTGTTGTTGTTGTTACATATCTCCCCCTTTCTGCTTGCTTTTGCTGTGTTCATTTGTCTGCGTTCTTCTGTGTCTGCTCTGTCTCCCCCCATTGCGGCAACACGCCAAGCCAGGTCACCACACAGGTGGCTCTGCTCCATTTGTGGGAGGGCCTGCTTCCATTCACAGGTGGTTCCACTTCCATTCACGGGTGGATCTGCTCCATTTGCAGGTGACTTGCCCTGCTCGTGGTGGCTTTTCCCTGCCCATGGCAGCTTATTTTTTCCCTGCCCATGGTGGCTCTGCCCCACCCACAGTGGCTTGCCCTTCTCAAGGTGATCTGCCAGCTTTGGAGAGCTGAACCTGGGGCCTCCCATGTGGTGAACCGGTGCCCTATCCACTGGGCTACAGCCAGCACCCTCAAGCAAGTACTTCTAAGACAATGTTAATATTAAATAGGAGCAGTGATAGTGGGTATATTTGTCTTGTTCTCTATCTTAGATGAAAAGCTTTAATGATTTCACTATTGAAGATGATGTTACCTGTGGGTTTTTCACATGTACCCTTTATCATGTTCAGAAATTTTACTTCTATTCCTATACTTTGCATTGTTTTTTAGCAGGAAAGGGTGCTGTAATTGTCAAATTTTTTTTCTGTGTCTATAGAGATGATCATGTGAATTTTTTCTTTCAATCTGTTTATGAGGTTCATTACATTGATTTATTTTCTTATGTTGAAACTTTCTTGCATACCAGGCTTGAAACCCACTTGGTCTTGGTGTATAATCCATTTAATGTGTTGTTTAATGCAATTAGCAAGTATTTTATTGGGGATTTTAGCATCTAGTTTCTTTAGAGAGATTGGTCTGTAATTTTACTTTCTTGTGCCATCTTTGGCTTTAGTATTATGGTAATCTTGGCATCATAGAATTAGTTAGGCAATGTTCCTTCTACATCTATTTTGTGGAAGACTTTAACCTGGATTGGTGATATTTCTTTCTGAAATGTTTGGTAGAATTCACCTGTGAAGACATCTGGTCCCGGGTTCTTCTTGGTTGGGAAGTTTGTGATGACTGAGTCTATCTCTTTACTTGTAGTTGCCCTGTTGAGTTCATGAATTTCTTCTTTCATGAATGTAGGCTGCTTGTGAGTTTCTAAGAATTTGTCCATTTCCTCTAAATTATCCTTGTTGTTGGCATATAATTTTTCAAAGTATCCTCATATGATACTCTTTATTTCTGTGGGGTTAGTTGTGGTATTCTCTTCCTCATTTCTTACTTTGTGTATTTAAATCTTCTCTATTTTCTTCTTTGTTAGTCTACCTAAGGATTTGTCAATTTTACTGATCTTTTCAAAGAACCAGCTTTGGAAAATTTTTTAAAATTTTTCTAGTGCTTTCTTATTTTCTATTTCATTTAGTTCTGCTCTAATCTTTGTTATTTCCTCCCTTCTTCTTCCTTTGGGGTTAGAATGTTGTTGTTTTACCACTTCCTCGAGGTGTGCAGGTAGGTCTCTGATTTTATATCTATCTATCTATCATCTATCTATCTATCATCTATCTATCTATCATCTATCTATCATCTATCTATCTATCTATCCATCTATCATCTATCATCTATCATCTATCTATCATCTATCTATCTATCTATCATCTATCTATCATCTATTTATCTATCTATCTATCATCTATCTATCTATCATCTATGTATTCATTTATGGCTATGAATTTCCCTCTCAGTACAGCTTTGGCTGCATCCCATAGGCTTTAATATGTTGTGTTGTCATTTTTATTGATTTCTTGTTAGTTACTGATTTCTCTTGAGATTTCCTCCTTGACCCAGTGTTTGTTTAAGAGTGTGTGGTTTCACTTCCATATCTTTGTGTCTAATATGGTTCTCTGGCCCTTATTCATTTCCAATTCCATTCGATTGTGGTTAGAGATATTACATTGTATAATCTCTATCTCTCTGAATTCATTGACATTTAATCTATGACCTAGCATGTGGTCTATCTTTAAGTAAGATCATGTGCTCTTGAGAAAAAAATATTTACCACTACATTTGGGTGTAGTGTTATGTATATGTCTATTGGATCCAGATCCTCTAATTATTAATCAAAGTATTTGTTTCTTTATTGATTCTTTGTTGAGTTGTTTTGTATAATGGTGACAATCGTATATTAAACTCCTTCACTATAATTGTAGAGACATCTATTATTCCAATTATTTTTTCCAGTGTTTGCCTCAAGCATTTTGAGGTACCCCTATTAGTTGCATAAATGTTTATGATCTTCTTTCTTCTTGATAGATTACTCCTTCCACTAAAATATAGTGCCCATCATTTTCTCTTACAATGATATTGCATTTAAAGTCTTTTTGGACTGATATTACTATAGCTACTCCTGACCGTTTATGGTTATTATTTCCTTATAAGATTGTTTTCCATCCATTCTCTTTCAGACTCCTTGAATCCCTGGTTCTAAGCTGGGTTTCTTATAGACAGCTATAGGTGGGTCATATTTTCTTATCTATTCTGCCAATCGGTATCTCTTGACTGGTGAGTTTCTTCCATTAAAATTCAGTGTTACTACCCTCAAGAAATTATTTGCATTAACGATATTGTCTCTGGATTTATCTATGTCATATGTTGTTTTTACTTCTTTTTGTCTTTTTGTTTGTTCTTACACTCTCCTTACACTCGATCCTGTTTTTTCTTTTCAACCTGCAGAACTTGCTTGAAGTGCAAGTTTCTTATTGGCATACTCTCTTAATTTCTCTTTATCTGTTAGTATTTTTAAATCTCCATCATCTTCAAAGCCATTTTTGCTGGATAGAGAACTCATGGCCTTATGTTTTGTTCTTTTAGTGCCTTAAATAGAGCATACCACTGCCTTCTTGCCTTCCTGGATCCAAATGAGAAATCAGCACTTAATCTTATTGAGCTTCAGTTGCAAGTGATTGTTCTCTTTTCTCTTCTGCTTTCAATATTTTCTCTTTGTCTTGAGCATTTTACAGTTTGATTAGTATATTTCTTTGAGTAGATCTGATAAGATTTGTACTCTTTGAGGTGTGCTGTGCATCTTGGACATTGACATCCATCTCCCTCAAGAGGGCTGGGAAGTTTGCAGCCATTATTTCCTCCAATACTCCCTCCATCACCTTTCCTTTCTTTTCTCCCTCTGGGGAACCAATAATGCATATCTTTGTACATTTTGTATTGTCATTCAAATCCCTAAGTCTCTGTTGAATTTTTTCTATCATTTTATCTATTTGTTCTACTATCTATTTGATTTCAGATATACTGTAATCCACATCACTAATTCTTTCCTCTGCCTGTTCGAATCTGCTCATCTGTGCTTCCAGTGCATTTATAAAAATATTTTTTTTATGTTTTAAAAGATACTTCAATACATAAGAAGTTATGTGGATTCCCAAATGCCCCACTTGCCACACCTCCTACAACCTTCCACAAAACATCCTTCATTAGTGTTGCACATTACCTGCAATGGATATACACACCCTGGGGCTTTGCCACTAAGCATGAACCATAGTACACATTGTAGACCTCACTCTCTCACACACATTTATGCATGTTATATGATGATATAAAATAGCCTATATATGTCATTGCAATGTCACTGAGGATAATTCCCAAGTCCTGAAAAAGCCCCTGTATTACAAATGCTTTTCCCTCTCCCTGACCCAAATCATCCAGTGGCCACTGGTTCCACATTAATGTTGTAATTTCTTCCATTGTGTGAATCACATTAAGACTATAACAGAATACCAGTAAGT
>PVKH010027429.1:0-13015 GCA_004027955.1 Chaetophractus vellerosus | reverse complement strand
AGGGGGATATGTAATAAATAAATAGAAAATATAACTAAATTAAATTTTTTAAAAAAAGCTTCTATAGCAGGGGTTCTTAACCAGGGGTCCACGAGGGGGTCCATGATCTTGAATTGGAAAAAAAAATCAACTTATTATCTTTATTTTCTGTGACCTGTAACTGAAATCTAGCATTTTCTTCACTTATGAATGTATGCAATAAATTACAGTAGTATTCCTTTTCATATCACTTTACAGTTGTTGCATATCTTGAAACATCTCTTACTCTCATCCATACCTCGAAATTAGGGTAGTTGTTAGACCCAACGCTAGTTGAATGTCATAAAACTGTCTGCCACTACATTCTGAGAAGGGGTCCATGTTTTTCACCTGACTGGCAAAGGGGTCTATGGAGCAAAAGGAGTGAAGAACCCCTGTTCTACAGTAATCCCACCACTGGCTGTTTCCTCATTCAGAGGGATAGGACTGTATTAGTCTATCAGTTGTTTCCTTTGGCATATTTGCTTTCTTTTGTGAGGCCAACTGTGAGAACCCATTCTCACATTTAACACTGCTTTTATAAATGGCTTTCTTTTTTTTTTTTTTTTTTTTTTTTTGCCCCCTTCTGCTTTTGGAGCAGTACTGAGTTCTGTTCTTTGATACCATTGTTCTCTGTGAGGTATTTGCTGATGCTACCTTTTTCCTATTGGGCTAGTTCAAATCAGTTTTACTGTATCATTTTTATGCAGAAGAGTTCAATATCTTGAGTTTCCCACAGTGAGAGAAAGGGTGACTTTCCTACCATAGTGAGATCTGGTTAGTCTAAAAGCTTTTTGTTTAAAAAAAAAAGAAGGCGTGTTTTCCCTGTCAGCCACGTGCAGTATTCATCCCCCAGCACCTTGAGAAGGTCAGGCTGAAATCTTTCTCTAGCAATAGCAGCCACAGACCAATAATAAAAACGCATTCTGGCACATGAGGCAATCTTGAAAAGGATGATTAGCAAGCACGTGTCTTTGCCTTCCTCCTATTTCTTTCAAAGTTAAATAAAGTGATGAACATGCTTTTCTCTAAAAGAGTTCACAAGCCAAAAGTAAGGCAATTCCTATTGAGGGGGAGATTTCTCAACCCTGTGCAAAAATGCGGAAAGGATAGCAACTCAAAAGATTTATTTAGTTAGTCAATAACTAACTAGTCAATAACTAATAACTAGTCAATAACTAATTACATGCCTGCTGAGTAGTGTGGGAATCAGTGGTAAATTATCTAAATGTAGCTCTTGCTCTCATGTAGATTTTACAAACTCATTATTTCTTAACAATCCTTTTCACTTGTGATTGAGGGAGGGTAATCCTATTGTGGGACCCTTTTTAAACTGCAGTCAAAATAGTTGTTGCTGGGGATGGATGTGGCTCAAATAGTTGGGCTTCCATCTCCCATACGGAGAGAACTGGGTTAGATCTCCGGGACCTCCCAGTAAAATAAAGAAAAATATATAAGGCACACAGGCATGCCAGACCCCACTGAGCCATTCAACAAGATGATGACCTAACAGGAGAGTGACACAAGGGAGAGCCAAGACAAGACATGCTGAAAAACCGGGAACTAAGGTGGCACCGGTGGCAGAACTCCTCTCTCCCACATTGGAGGTTCCCAGGATTGAATCCTGGTGAAGACAGGAGGAGAAGGATGAGAAGAGAGGGCAGGAAACAGACAAAGAGAATTGCTCAGCTAATGGACACAAAACAGCAAAAACCGGGTGGGGGGGCGTGTTAAAACGGATAAAAGTAAGTAAATAAATAAATCTTAAAAAAAAAAAATAGTTGTTGCTTCTCTTTGCTTCTCTTCCCTGACTTTGAAAGGCATTAAACGACAGCATTAATATTCACTTACTTTTATTCTCAGTTCTATCAGATTAGTGGTATTTGTCTGCCTTGTTAATCTCCAACATGTGCTGGAGCCCTTTTCTCCCTTCTTATGAACATTAATGCTTAGTGTCACTTAATGTTAAGATTATTCTCAGCTTACCAAAGAGCTGGCTTTGGTATATAGTAGGGCCCTGCAGTTGTTAGCAGCAGTGCAGTTGTTAGCAGCAGACTAAGTAGAGAAAAATCAGAAACTTAATACCTAAGTAGATTATAAAGTATTCCTAAAATAAAACCTAAAGACTAGGGATAGGAGTTAACTGGAATTATAGCACTTAGGAAGTTAGCAAACAGGACAGGACTCTTTGCTAGAACTGCCTGCTCTGTTTGCCATTTTCATCTGGCAAGAGATTTGTGAATTCTTGAGTTTTAACAACCCCCAAATACATTCCAGCCTCTGAGGCATTTCAAAATGATGGCTTGTAAATCCATTATTACTTATTAATAAACAAAGCCCAGTAACTCACATTGGGTTTCTTTTCAGATGGCATCAAAGAACAAAATAGATAACATTTTGCTGTTAATTCTCATTGGCTTCATAGAAGGCAAAGCATTTTTTTATTAGAGAAGTTGTAGGTTTATAGAAAAGTCCAGAAGTGGATGTGGCTCAAGCGATTGGGCTCCCATCTACCATATAGGAGGTCCAGGGTTCAATTCCCAGGGTCTTCTGAAGGCAGGCTGGCCTGCACGGAGTGCTGGTGCAGCAAGATTACGCAACGAAAACAAAGACACGCAGAGGAGAGACAATAGAGACACAGCATACCAGGGAGCTGAGGTGGTGCAAGAGATTGAGCACCTCTCTCCTACTCCAGAAGGTCCCAGGATTGGTTCCTCACGCTGCCTGAAGAAAAGACAAGCAGAGAAAGAACACACAGTGAATGGACACAGAGAGCAGATAGCGAGCACAAAACAACAAGGAGGGGTGGGAGAAATAAATAAATAAATCTTTAAAAAAAAAATAGAGTTCCCATACCTACCCACCCTCACACACAGTTTTCATATTATCAATGCTTTGCATGTGTTGCCTTTGTTACAGTGGGTGAAACAATGTTATTATAATTATACTTTTAACTATAGTCTATAGTTTAAAGTTCACTGTTTTGTATAATCCTATGGCTTTAAAAAATTTTAGGGGCCGGCTGGATAGCCGAGTGGATAGGGCGCCGGCATACCACATGGGAGGCCCCGGGTTCGGTTCCTGGGGACCTCTCCTAGCAGGCAGACCGCCTTGAGAATGGCAAGCCGCCATGGGCGGGCCAGAGCCGCCGTGGGCAGTGCAAGAAGCTGCCACGGACAGGCAAAAGCCGCCACGGGCAGGGCAGGTCGCCTGCGAATGGAGTGCAGCCAGCCACCCGCGAACTGAAAGCCAGCCGTGAATGGAAGCAGAAGCCGCCCACAAGCGGGGAAAGCTGCGCCTGCGCAGTGACCAGTCTTGGCGCGTCGCTGCAGCGGGGGGAAGGGGAGATATGTAATAAAATAAATTTTTAAAAAAATTTTATACTAGTAATATATCTACACCCTCAAATTTCCTCTCTTAACCACATTCAGATATATAAATTTAGTGGTGTTAATTACATTCACTTTTCCATCATCCCAAACAGCGACTCTATACCAATTAATCATTAACTCCCCATTCCCTACCCCCACCCCAGCCCTTGGTAATCTGTATTCTAGTTTCTGACTCTGTGATCTAAGGCAAAGTATTTTAATCAGTTAATACTCTCAGTGTGACTGAATGGTCATGCATTTTCTAGTCTGATAAAGTACATGCATTTTATAATGTGAATTCAGGTGTCCTGTTTGCCTGGGGCTGATTATGAAGCTTGTTCTTTTTGACCACTTTTATTATTTGACTTGTATTTTTGAATAAAGGTTATGGAGAAGATACAACTTGCTTTCTCAAGAACTGTGAAACTATACCAGTTTATCCCCTACTGGGTTTAGCTCAATCTCTAATACATCTTTTAAAATTGTCCTGCAGTGCCCTTGCCCACCCTGAGCTGATGTTTAGTTACTTTTCCTCCCTACTGTGGCTTTTTGGTAAGCATGCATCCCTAGCTGATAGAGCCATTTGATATGCCCTGGCAAACTTGTTCATTGGGGAATAAAGATTCCCAAAAAGGTGGCGCTAAAGAATCAGACAAGAAGATTTAGAATGCATAGCAGTCTAAATGGTTTCTGACTCAGGGAACTTTGAGTCTGCTTTGATTTCCTTCCATTTCTCAAGGCTACTTTCTTTCTGGCTCAAGTTGTATTCAATTCTTCTAGCCTTCTCCTCTCCAAAGGGGACCACAAACAGTGCCATCTCAGCACCTCAACCTTTTAAGCCTTCCTAATTTCTGGTCTCCAGCCCCTCCCCCACCAGTGGCCAGCCCTGTTTTCAGCAGGAGGATAGCTGAGTCACACGGCCTGTTTCATAGATAAATCCCAATGACCATTCTGTCTGTACTAAATGAATGTGGATAGAAGGTATTTCAGAGGAACTCTTGACCCCCCAAGTCAAGAGTTGATGCCTTGAGGATAATCCTGTCTTCATGCGACTGTTTTGGGGGAAAAAAGAAGAAGAAGAAAAAAGAGTTCTCCCCTCCCCTGTACCCTATACTCTTCATATAAGGAGACTCTTATTCCTATTTTCCAAATTAGGAAAAAGATTTTCTATTAATTTTCTATTAAATTATTTTATTTATTAATTTTTCCCAGCCTTCATTCAGCTATCAGTAATTTAGCATATAGTTCCTGCTCTGTGCCTCAGATTGTGCTAGGTTTGAGGGATACAGAAGTATCTCAAAGCACTGGATAATACAAGAGATGGCTTAAGACAACTTATTGTCTTCAGCTGAGCAGTACTAGGAACAGGACCCATGAGTTCCTGTCAGAGAAAGATCTCTGCAGGTTGTGGTGGTCAGGAAAGGCCATATGGAGGGGACATGAATTGAGTTGGGCCTTGAAAGAGGAGGGGTGATGACCCATAGATGGAGAAGCACAGATTATAAAATGTACTCAAAGCCAGGACCTGAAAAGAACGGAAAGAATAGGGAAGAGTCCCAGTGTTCCTGCAAGTCATGTCCTTGGGTCACAGAGCACCCAGAGGCTAAATGACTTAGAAATGCAACTCAGTCTTTTAAATTGTTATCACAGCCTCCATACTCCCTTGTGTACTGGCGCTTATCCCTGCCCTAATTGTACTGCCTTTGATTCGATTCACAAGCATTTTTGAAGGGCCAAGAATGAGCCAAGCTCCATGCTGGGCATGTGATGAGGCCTCATGGGCAGACCTGTCTTGTAGCTGGCATTCCTTTCCACCATGTAATCCAGAAGCTTTCTGAAAATTCCTCTACATATAAATTTAGAAATTTTCTGGGGAAGGACAGAAAGATGACCTGCTGGCACCCCTATATGTCACAGGACCAAAGGACCTAGGTGTTCTGCATTAGGAATTTTGATGGGATTTCTCCTCCTATCATTTCTTTTAAGTCTCTACTCTCACTAGGGCTTTGGATTTTTTGATTCGGGGAGGCCTGTTTGTTATATATTACTGTTACAAGAAGTTATCTTCAAAAGTATATGACAAAACAGGGCCTCAGTCATTTGTGGGTGTAGGTTAAAGCAAAACAGGGAAACAAAAATGTTTCACATCTAAGTGAGTGAAGGTTAGGTTGGAAGCTGCTAATTTCCATATGTTAGTAATCTCTTTATATGTTTCCTTTATTTTCTCATGATCCTAAGATAAGAGTCCCAACAATAACTGCTGGGTGTTTAGAGATCCTAATGAAACTTTGCTTTATTTTCTAAAGAGGAATGAGATACTAACAAGAGGAGAGCCCCAGTTTGTGGGGCACCACATTGTTAAGAGCCCTGGGTGGCACCCATTACTTGAGGACATCTAGGAGGACATATGGAAAGATCTTGAAGAGATGTCCTGGGAGCTTCAGGCCTCATGAGGAGGTTGTTGGTCAGTGGCATCCTGGTAAATGTTTAACAACTGGTGGGGGAGGGGGTAGTAGGGAAGGAAGGGGGTAGAGGTGAGGCTAATTTCTAGAGTTTGCTGATTTCCACGGTGTGAATACTCCCACCATGATACCAATGTGAAGTCACCTGGCTTGCAAAATTCCTGAAAATTTTATAGTCAGCTCCCATAGGCCAAGCCTGTGCAAGCCAGTGCACGATTTTTTTTTTTTTTTTTAGAAAGACTCAGAGAAGGGCTTTCGTGCTCCATGACAGGGTTTTCTGAGGAGGGGGTGAGTGTGGGTCACTTTCCCCATGGGAGCCATGCATATAAAAGTTTTGCATAAGGCAGCCTTGGATCTCAAACAGAGCAATTGAGGCTTCTGAGCAGCCCTCTCTAAGCTTCTGTGATATTTTCTCATTTTATTTATTTATTTATTTTAAAAGATTTATTTATTTTATTACATATCTCCCCTTCCCCCTGCTGCGGCGATGCGCCGAGACTGGTCACTGCACAGGCGCGGCTTTCCCCGCTTGTGGGCGGCTTCTGCTTCCATTCACGGCCGGCTTTCAGTTCGCGGGTGGCTGGCTGCGCTCCATTCGTGGGCTACCTGCCCTGCCCGTGGCGGCTCTTGCCCTGTCTGTGGCAGCTTCTTGCCCTGCCCACGGCGGCTCCGGCCCGCCCATGGCGGCTTGCCATTCTCAAGGCGGTCTGCCTGCTAGGAGAGGTCCCCGGGAACCGAACCTGGGGCCTCCCATGTGGTATGCCGGTGCCCTATCCACTGGGCTATCGAGCCGGCCCCGTTTTTTCTCATTTTAGAATGGGGCTCTAACTATCATGCAAGGCAGCCTTGGCAGAGGCATGTGCTGGAGAACTGAAGGTTTGAGACTCATAACTCAGTTTCCTGTTCGAGGTATTGTGTTTTTCTACAACAGCCTGTAGTTTTGCACTCACTCTCTCTGTAGCCGTGAGTGTGGTTGCTGTAGGGATTCTTATTGAGTGCAACCATGTGACACAAGTGTTGGCTCTCTGACCCTGCCTTCCTTGTTGCCTTTGTTTAGTCTCTGGTATTTCAGTTGACTTCTTTTGGCAGAGAAAATGTTTGGTATGATTTGTTTGTTCACTGGGCTTTGGAGTTGATCACTGGATTCACTGAATCAGGAAAGACACAAAATCGGGGGGCAGAGGGATTTTCCCACAGCTGCTTATCCTCAAAAATTAATGTGAGGTAATACAGGACATTTTGAGAAAGTCCACATGAAAGGGTGAGCTGATTGATTATGAGCTCCTAATTCAACCATTCTCTTATTTGGACCAGGAGCTAAGCTGTACTACCAGAAGCCCAAGTAGGGAAGAACACATCTTAAGTTTAAAATAGACATAAATAGAAAAAGGGGAAGGAACAATTAGTAGCTATGGAGCAGTTACTATATGCTGGGTACCTATATATGCATTATTTACTTAATTCTTACATCAACTATTTGGGGTAGGTATAATTTTCCTCATTTTATAAATGGGGACACTTAAAGAACCTAATTTGCCCAAGGTCACACAGCTATTAGTGGTAAAGCCATACTGTGGACTTAGGTCTGTCTGACTCCAAAGTCTAAGCTTTTTCCATTTCATCAAGATGGAACATGTGTGACAACCTAATCTTGTCAGGTGTTCTGAAGGAAGAGGCCAGCTGGGGATAGGAAGGTGGGAGGAGAAGCAAGGAGAATAAATGTATTCCTGGAGAATGGGAAAACTCTTGGACTGGGAAGGACCCATTTGGTTGAGACTGAGAACTCCATAGGAAATGTACCCCAGGACTGCCCGCAGAGCAGATCAGGAACTCTCAGGGTACCTGGAGGGTTTGCCTACTAGTCAGGCAGAAATGCCTAAGCAGGGGCTGCTGGCACAGTATAACTTTATAAATAAAGCAAGACTTTCTAAGCCAACCAAATATGTCAGGAAGGTCACTGTGAGAAATAAAGCCTTTCCATACACCAAAGGGGCATGGGAAACTTATTTATTTATAACTTTTTAAAAACAAGCTCTGATTGATTTTATTAAAGAAAATGTTTACATGATTTACCTTTTTTTTTTTTTCTTTTGAGGTACTGGGGCCAGGGATTGAACCCAGGACCTTGTATGTGTGAAGCCAGTGCTCAACCACTGAGCCACATCAGGTCCCCTGAGTTGTTTTTTGTTTGTTTGTTTTGTTTTGTTTTTCATTTGTTTGCTTATTGTTTGTTATTTTGTTGTTTTTTAGGAGGCACCGGGAACCAAACCCGGGACTTCCCATGTGGGAAGCAGGTGCTCAACTGCTTGAGCCACATCCACTCCCTGCATGATTTATTTTTAACCAGTCTGTTCTGGCATGCTTCTAAATGATCTCAGAATCACCTGGACCAATATAGCCAGTGTGCATACTCTGTAGTATTTTCCACATGCTGTGCCCAATTTAATATTATTGCCACTGTAGTAATAGACACCAATTTTATACTGTTATGGTACTCTATTTCTGATTTTCTCAAAGCTGGACAGTTGTTGGTTAGGATGATCTGTTTCGGTTTCCTGGCCTGATCATCTTCAGAATACATGTACCCCAGCATGTACTTTACACTTTTCATAACAAGGTGAAGGCTAGGGTTGATTGACTCCAGTGACTTTTTCATCATCTTTGTGGCCACCATCTTCCTGCCTTAGGTGCAGGATGACTTCCAACCAGGAGCAGCTGCCAAGGTGGCTGGGGGCTATTTATTTATTTTAATAGATAATATATTTATATCATTCAAAATATAAAAGGTAGCACACTGAACTTGTTTTTGAAATAGTAGTTCCATTTTTTTTTTTTTTAAAGAAACAGAGACTCTCAAAATATATGCCCTACAGTCAAGCTGGATGAATGCTGAGGTCATTGGTGGAGAAGAGCTTAGCTTATTATCCATCTTTGCAATTCTCAGCATTTTTTCCAATTAAGTATGAATTTTGAAATGCCCATCACCTAAACTTCTGGTCTTCTCAGTTTGGTGACTGGGAAGTTTCATTGTCAGTGCATTGAGGGGGACAGTGTTAGAGCTAGTAGGCATTGCAGTAGTCGGCTTTTGAAGAGGTTATAGGAGATAGTAGTCCTAACCTAAAAAGGAGCCTTTAGCTCAGTTATTATATGAGAGTACAGGTAGTACTTCCCTCTTTGTGTTTTTTAGCCACTTCCTTCCCTCCAAATAGATCTTTGGGAACTTGTTTTATCCCCACTGTAACCTCTTCCCCAGGAGGTGGCTCAGAAATCTGTAAGGTATGCTCAGGAGACCATGGTTTGCCACTGTGCTAACATCAGAGGCCAGAAGCATCGCTGTGCCAATTTTTATCTCTGTTATAAGCAATGTTAATTGGAAACATTTTTTGGTAAGTAGCATAACAGCATTGTAACCTCTCACCGTGCTCTTACTCAAAGAATGTCAAAATCTTAAACATGACCCACCCAGCTAGAATGGAAGCTGTGGAGAGCACACAGTTGGGATTTCTATTAAAAGATTCTAAACCAACTCTCATTGGGGAGTGGATGTAGCTCAGTGGCTGAGTGCCTGCTTCACATGTGCAAGGTGCTGGGTTCAATCACTGGTGCCTCCTAAAAAATAAAAAAAATAAAAATAAAAAAGATTCTGCCTGTAATGGAGGGATAGATAAATAAGGCCTGACAAAGGAACAAGACTCCATGTCAAATTGCCAGGGAGTTAGGAGCAAAGAGATGATGTTTTCACATATCTCTCCCTGAAATGAGATCTGTTTTCAAGAAAAGAAACCTCAGGTGGGGAGGACAAAGGGATATCTGCCTCTTGGCTTGAGCTGGGTAGAGTGCTCAACTGAAGCATGCCATAGGGAAGAAAGCCTGATGTGGTCTATGTGTATCATGTTTCCTCCATCCCCATTACCTTGGCTGCCTCTTAGTGTGATTGGATGCCTTGCTTGTGCAGGGTAAGGACTTGGACGTGTTGGATCTGAAATTAGTGGAAAGAAGAGTTCAACAAGGGGTGTCTAGGGCTTCTACCAAATAAAGTCAGGGAAGTGGGGGCTATTGCCCAGGGAAATTACAAAAAAAAAGTCACTATCACCACTCCTTTAACCAACTGGTGGCCTCTCACTAATCACCCACTGAGAGGTTCATTATCTGGTCCACTTTGCTGAAGGGCAGATCCAGCCTGTCAGATCAGTAACTCTCAGGGCAGTGAAGAGTCCTTTGGTAGGAGGCTTGAAAGACATGGGTGGAGTGGGAGAACTGGCCAGCTTAAATTGATTCTGAAATTGGGTTTGGTCCTGAAGTATACAGGATGAAAATGGAAAAGGGAAAAAGGAACAAAACAAAACAAACAAACAAAAAAACACGGGGGCCGGCTGTAGCCCAGTGGATAGGGCGCCGGTTCACCACATGGGAGGCCCCGGGTTCGGTTCCCGGGGACCTCTCCAAAGCAGGCAGACCGCCTTGAGAAGGGCGAGCTGCCATGGGCAGGGCAAGTCACCCGCAAACAGAGCAGATCCACCCACGGCTCCGCCCCCTAAGGGAGCAGAGCCGCCTGCGCGGTGACCTGACTTCGCATGTTGCCACAGTGAGGAGAGATAGAGCGCACACAGAAGAACGCAGAGAAAGGAACACAGCAAGAGCAAGCAGAAAGGTGGGGATATGTAACAAAAAAAAAAAAAAAACCAAAAACACCTCTGCATGTTATATGCAGGGAACAATTCCTTTTAAAGGTAGTTTCTTTAGCCTAAGAGATTTGCATCCACCTTTTGGATCATTGTTTGTAAACAATTATATTGGATTATTGATAGAAAGTCACTATATGTGACCACCTACAGGGATGGCTACTCAGTGGGGTCTGTGCTATTATCAGATTGCTATTTGTTCTAGTTACTGTGCTGTTGGCTCTTTTTGTTTTATTTATTTATTTTTTTGGTTTGTTTTGTTTTTTCTACCACTTTGAGGTAGAGCTTTCTAAGATCCAATTCTTGCCCCAAAGGAAATTCCCAGAATTCTCTGCTTCAAGGTGTCCATGTTTAGTGCAGTTGAACAGAAAATAGGTGCCTTGGCTTAAAAGTTTCCCAGATTTCTTTTATACTGTGCAAAAGAAATACTGCTATGTGCCAGACCAGGGGCTACAAAAATAGAAAAAAATCATAGTTTCCCATGAGGACTTCATAGTATATGGTATCAAAATCAGTCCTTTCTTGCTTAGACTCACCTGTGTGCTCTCCTATATAGACCTTTCTCAGCTGATTTATTTAGAATGTTTGCAGCTACCTCACCTGACCCTTTGACTTTATAAGCCTAAGAAGGACAGATAAACCTCCCTGTTCTCTCTAACTCCAATAAAAAATTGCTGCATTGCAATTCCATAAATTTGCAATTTCTATGACTCTTCCGCAGAGTGAGTTTCCACATGGAGAGCCATGACCATCTAATATCGTTCATCCCATCTTCAGTTTCTTTAAAAAAGGCAAAAGCAAAACCCTCGTAGATGTCTTTAGTTCCTGAGTTGTCCGTGGGGAGAGGGGAGCAAAATGAGGGGTATTCTTGACCTTGTGGAAACTCCTTAAAGTTACTGATTAAGGAATCTTAAACATTCTTGCCCCATCCCAAAATGGAGTAGCCTGACAAAAAAAAAAGATGTATGTTCACTGCCCATAGCTACACATCTTTTTTTTTTTTTACTGGACATGATTTTCTGGATTTATTTTTAATCAACTTTACTGAGGTATAAACATTATAATGAAATGTATTTATGTAACCACAATCACAATCAAGAAAGAGAATATTTCCATCACCTGAAAAAGTTCTCTTATGCCACTTTATAGTCAAAATTCACCCCAAAACTGGGCCCTAGGCAACCACTGTTTTGCCTTCTGCCACTGTAGATTAGATCTGTCTTTAATAGAGCTTCATATAAGTAGACCCAAACAATATGTACTCTTTTGTGTCTGCCGCCTTTCTGAGATTCATCCATCTTGTGACACTCCTAGGTATTTATTAAGAGAAATGAAAATACGTGTTCACCCAAGGACTGGTAGGTACATAGCAGTGTTATTCACAGTAGCCAAAAGATAGAAAGAAACTAATATCTGTCAACTGATGAATGAATAAACAAAACATGATATAGCCATACAATGAAATGAAGTACTGCTACATGGACGAACCTTGAAAACATTATGCTAAGTCAAAGAAACTGGTCACAAAAGATCACTTATGAGATATGTATTATACCATTTATTTAAAATGTCTAGAATAAGCAAATCTACAGACAGAAAGTAGATTAGTGGTTTCTTAGGGCTGAGGTGGGGAGGAACTGCTAATGGGTATGGGTTTCTTTTTGTGTTGATGAAAGTGTCCTCAATGCGGATTGTGGTGATGGTTGCATGACTATGTTCGTATACTAAAACTATTGAATTGTACACTTTAAATGGATGGGTTTTAATAATTTTGTAAATTATATCTCAATAAAGATTTTAAAAAAGAAACTGCCAAACTTTTTTTGAAAGGGGTTGTGTTGTGCCATTTTGCATTCCCACCCACAGTATATGAGTTACAGCTGCTTCACATCCTAGCCACACTTGAAATTATGCATCTTTTTAATTTTAGCTATTCTAGTGATTATATAGTTTTGATTTACATGATGACAAATGATGTTGAACAACTTTTCAAGTGCTTATTGGCCATCTTATATATCTTCTTTTCTGAAGTGTCTGTCCCATATTTGCCTTTTTTTTAAAAAAAGATTTATTTTTTATTTATCATCCCTGCCCCCCTCCCCATTGTTTTATGCTCGCTGTCTGCTCTTTGTGTGTTCTTCTGTGTCTGCTTGTCTTCTCTTTAGGCAGCACCAGGAACCAATCCTGGAACCTTCTGGAGTGGGAGAGAGGCACTCAATATCTTGCTCTACCTCAGCTCCCTGGTGTGCTGTGTCTCTTATTGTCTCTCCTCTGTGTTTTTTTGTTGTGACGTCTTGCTGTGCCAGCTCTCCACACGGGCCAGTTTGCTTTTCACCAGGAGGCCCCGGGAATCGAACTCTGGACCTCCCATATGGTAGACGGGAGCCCAGTCGCTTGAGCCACTTACGTTTCTCTATTTGCCTGTTTTTATAATTGTGTTGTCTTTTTGAAAATTGTGTTAACTTATGTTTTTTTTTTTTTT
>PVKH010027428.1:0-13015 GCA_004027955.1 Chaetophractus vellerosus | reverse complement strand
AAAAAAAAAAAAAAACAGGAGAAAGAGAGATTGTAGGAGAATGTAAGAAAAAAATTTTAAAAAGAAAAAAATAAAAACAACATACAGCATATATAAAGCCAAAGAAAATATGGCTAATGTAAGTAATTCCTTGAAGTAATAACACTGAATGTTAATGGATTAAACTCACCAGTCAAGAGACACAGATTGGCAGAATGGATAAGGAAACATGACCCATCTATATGCTGTCTACAAGAAAGCCACCTTAGACCCAGGGATTCAAGGAGGCTGAACATGAATGGTTGGAAAACAATTTTACAAGCAAACAAAAATCAAAAAAGGGCAGCCATAGCTATACTAATTTCAGACATATTAGACTTTAAATCCAAAACTATTTTAAGAGATAAAGATGGGCACTATATATTAGTAAAAGGGGTTATCTTTCAAGAAGAAAGGACAATCATAAACATTTATGCACCTAACCAAGGTGCCTCAAAAAACATGAGGCAAACACTTGAAAAATTAAGTGAAGAAATAGATGCACCTACAACTATAGCAGGGGTCTTTAATACACCATTATCACCATTAGAAAGAACATCTTGACAGAGAATAAATAAGGAATCACAGTCTTTGAATAATACATTAGAGGATCTGGACCTAATAAACATATACAGAACACTATACCCAAATACAGCGGGATATACTTTCTTCTCAAGTGCACATGGATCAGTCTCCAATATAGAGCACATGCTAGGCAACAGAAGAACTTTTAATGAATTCAGAAAGATTTAAATTATACAGAGTAATTTCTCTGACCACAATGGAATGAACTGGGAATTAGTAAGGGCCAGAGAACCTAATTAGGCACAAAGAAATGTAAGTTAAACAACACACTCTTAGACAAACAGTGGGTCAAGGAGGAAATTACAAAAGAAATCAGTAACTACCTTGAAACGAATGAAAATGACAACACAGCATATCAAAACCTATGGGATGCAGCAAAAGCTGTACTGAGAGGGAAATTCATAGCCATAAATTCATATATCGCAAAAGAAGAAAGAGCTAAAATTGAAGACCTAAATGCACACTTAGAGGAATTAGAAAAGGAACAACAAACTAACCCCAAAGGAAACAGAAAGAAGGAAATAACAAAGATTAGAGCAGAGCTAAATGAAAATAGAAAATTAAAAAGCACCAGAAAAAATAAACAAAAACAAAACCTTGTTCTTTGAGAAGAGCAATAAAATTGACAAACCCTTAGCTAGACTAACAAAGAAAAAAAGAGAGAAGATGTAAATACACAAAATAAGAAACGAGGAAGTGGATATCATCACTGACTCCACAGAAATAAAGAATATCATAAGAGGATACTTTGAAAAATTATATGCCAACAAGAAAGATAATTTGGAGGAAATGGACAAATTCATAGAAAATAACAAGCAGCCTACATTGACAAAAGAAGAAATTGATGAACTCAACACACCAATTACAAGTAATGAGGTAGAATCAGTCATCAAAAACCTCCCAACTAAGAAGAGCCCAGGACCAGACAGCTACACAGGTGAATTCTACCAAACATTTTGGAGAGAAGTAATACCAATCCTGCTTAAACTCTTCCAAAAAATAGAAGTAGAAGGAATATTTCCTATCTCATTCTATGATGCCAACATCACCCTAATACCAAAGCCAAACAAATGTGCTGCAAGAAAGGAAAATTACAGACCAATATCTCTAATGAACCTAGATGCTAAAATCCTCAACAAAATACTTGCTAATCGTATTCAACAACACATCAAACAAATTATACACCATGACCAAGTGGATTTCATCCCTGGGGTGCAAGGATGGTTCAACATGAGAAAATCAATCAATGTAATCCAACACATAAACAGATTGAAAGAAAAAAATCACATGATCATCTCTATAGGTGCAGGAAAAACAATAAAGTACAGCACCCTTTCCTGATAAAAACACTTCAAAAGATAGGAATAGAAGGAAACTTCCTCAACATGATAAAGGATATATATGAAACACCCACAGTTAACATAATATACAATGGTGAAACACTAAAAGTTTTCCCCTAAGATCTGGAAAAAGACAAGGATGCCCACTATCATTGCTCCTATTAAACATTGTGTTAGAAGTACTTGCTTAAGCACTTAGGCAAGAAAAAGTTATAAAAGGCATCCAAATTGGAAAGGAAGGAGTCAAAATTTCATTATTTGCAGACAACATGATCCTATACATAGAAAGTTCTGAGAAATTTGCAACAACGCTTCTAGAGCTTATAAATGAGTTCAGTAAAGTTGTAGGCAGTAAGATCAATGCTCAAAAATCAGTAGCATTTCTGTACACCAATAGTGAGCAATTTGAGGAAGAAATAAAGAAAAAAATCCCATTTACAATAGCAACCAAATGAACGAAATACCTAGGAATAAATATAACTAAAGAGGTAAATGACTTATATGCAGAAAACTACACAACACTGTTAAAAGAAATCAAAGAAGACTTAAATGAATAGAAAATATTCCCTGTTCATGGATGGGAAGACTAAACATCATTAAGATGTCTATCCTGCCCAAACTGATCTACACATTTAATGCAATCCCAATAAAAATCAACACAGCATTTTTTACCAAATTGGGAAAACTAACTATGAGATTTATTTGGAAAGGTAAGAGGCCCCAAATAGCCAAAGACATATTGAAAAATAAATGAAATCTGAGGAATCACACTACCTGACTTCTGAACATACTACAAAGCTACAGTAGTCAAAACTGCATGGTACTGACATAAGGATAGACATACCAACCAACGGAACTGAACTGAGAGTTCTGATATGGATCCTCACATATACAATCACCTGATATTCGACAAGGCCACCAAGTCCACTCAACTGGGAAAGAATGGCATCTTCAAAAAATAGTGCTTGGAGAACTGGATATCCATATTCAAAAGAATGAGAGAGGAATATCATCTCACACCTTATACAAAAATCAACTCAAAATGGATCAAAGATCTAAATATAAGAGCCAAGACCATAAAGACCTTGGAAGATAATGTAGGGAAGTATCTACAGGAACTTGTAACAGGAAATGGCATCATGAACTTCACACTTAAAGCACGAGCAGAGAAAGAAAAAATAGATAAATGGGACCTCCTCAAAATTAAAAACCTTTGCACCTCAAAGGAGTTGGTCAAGAAAGTAAAATGACAGGCTACCCAATGGGAGAAAATATTTGGTAACAATATATCTGATAGGACCCTAATATCCAGCATATATAAAGAAATCCTTGAAAATAAAAAGACAAACAACCCGTTTAAAAATGGGCAAGTGATTTGAACAGAAATTTCTCTAAAGAAAAATACAAATGGCTAAAAAGCACATGAAAATTTCCTCAACATCACTAGCTATTAGGGAAATGCAAATCAAAACAACATTGAGATATCATCTTACACCCATTAGACTGGCATCCATTACAAAACAGAGGACTACAAGTTTTGGAGAGGATGTGGAGTAATAGCAACCCTCATCCACTACTGGTGGGAATGTAGAATGGTCCAGCCATTGTGGAGGACAATTTGGTGGTTCCGCAAAAACTCTCTATTTGCCATATGACCCAGAAATTCCAATGCTGGGTATATACCCAGAAGAAGTGAAAGCAAGGACACAAACCAATGTATGCACACCAATGTTCATAGTGGCATTATCTACTATTGCCAAAAATTGGAAACAACCCAAATGCCCATCAACAGATGAATGAATAAACGAAATGTGGTATATGCATACAATGGAATATTACTCAGCTGTGAGAGGGAATACAATACTAACACACAGGAAAACATGGATGAATCTTGAGGACCTTATGGTGATTTGATTGAAGAAAGCCAGGCATTGAAGGACAAATATTATATAACCTTTCTGATATGAATTAAGCAAATAAGATAGATTTACAAGAAATAGAAAGGGAGAAGAAGGTTGTGAGCCAACTCCCATATGGGGGAAATCTATGATAAGTGGAAATGAGTAGTTGTGCAGTGAAGGGATATGACAGGGGTGTAGTGACACTACTGGGTTGGGTGGTGCAAGCTTGACAGGGGGAGGGTGGGAAGGATGGGTTGGATGGTCCATGAAACTGGGGAGAGGGTTGGGAGAGGGAGCAGATGAACAGTGGGGACTGGCAGGTATGTGATTGAAGCTACAATATTGAGAAAGCTCTTTTGGCAATATGACAAGGAAGGTTACTGGTTTGGGGTGTTGGATGGGGGGATATTCGGGACCAGGCACACCTGGGGCAGTCTTCTAGAGAAATGTGTGAGTGATCACTTTGTCATAGTTAGTTGTATCAGTGGGTGGAGACCCACATAACAAGTGGGAAGGATTGCACTCCCATACTGGGGAGGACAATATGTTCTCAAACAGACAGGCAGGTGTCTTTGGAGAGCATGGGCAGTTCCTAATAGGGGAGGACAGACTAGTGTGTCAAGCCCTCAGCATTGTTGCAAGTATCCATGGATCTTGTCCTTCAAGGAGTGAAGCCTGGTGATTGCCATGGGCCCCAAGGGGAAGGGGAGGGAGGAATAGAATAGATGGAAGAGGGGGTATGTAGGGGGAAATGGAAGTGTTCTGCATGATCTTGCAATGATGGAGAGAGGCCATGTTAAATTTCATCAAAAATTTATAAAAGTATATGGTCTAAATGTAAACCATAAGGCAAACCATTGAGCATGGTTAGTAGCTATGTTTCAATATTTGTACATCAGTTGTAAGAAATGTACCATCCACATATAAGAAGGTTATTAATATGGGAAGGGGGAAAAAGGGGAGGATGTTGGGTATATGAGAGTCCCCTATATTCTGTATGTGACTTTACTGTGCCCTAAAACTTCTTTGAAGACAAAATGGATAAAAGTAAGACACTGGGGAAGAAATGGAAGTAAATGCCACTGTTCATACAGGACAACAAATATTACAGTGATGAAAAGCAAAACATCAAAAAAAATTTTTAATATTTTTCATTATTTTTGAATATACTAGTCTTTAAATTTTATCTTAGTTTTAATTTTTCTAAATTATTATGTATTTTATCTTATGTTTAAACCTATCATTATAATTTCATTTTCCTATTAATTGCATTTGGCGATATTCTTGGCTTCATTTTTGAATAAGTTTTGGATCACAGAAGAATTACAAGAGAGGCAGGAGAGGCTCATTGGTGTGGGGTGTCAGTGATGGGGGACACATGGGAGGACGTTCACCTGGGCATACTTGTAAAGTATATAAATGTGTTCAAATGTTCATGGAGCTTTGCCACAGTGGGTAGAGATTCACACAATAACAGAAAGAACATTGAATTCCCATCCTGGGGAGTTCTGCCACATTCTCTAATGGAACAGCAACAATCCCCCAAGTACAGGGGCAATGACTAGTGAAGAAGAATGGTCCATTGATGGACCCTTGATATTGATGACTATGTTTACAAGCCTTTGCTCCTGAAATTGCAACTTAGCCTAGTGTTGTAGGGTGTCTAAGGGTTTCCTCCTGAGAGCCTCCATGTTGTTCAAATGTGGTCTAACTCTAAGCTAAAGTTAGCATACAAATGCATTATCTTCCCCCCAGAGTGGGACATGACTCCCAGGGATGAGCCTCCCTGGCACCAAGGGATTACTACCAAGCACTGGCTGGTGATGCAACTGGAAAAATACCTTGAATAAAAGGGGGGGAAAGGTAAAGATAAATGAGTTTATATGGCTAAGAGACTTCAAAGTGACTCAGGAGGTCATCAAAGAGGCAACACTTATGCACATCTCAGAAGGATCTCATAGACTGCCAAAGTAGATTCTACCCCAAATAGTGGAGTTCCTGAGGGGTCTGGAGACACCCAGTTCCTTTGGTCATGGCAGATAGCTTTGGAGTTTTGTGCCTTGCCAAGGTCCCTACTTTGGAGTTTGTGCTCCCAAGTGTGACAGAGTTGGACTCAGTTGTGACTTCTCTACAGATGCCTTTTCTGTCCCTTCTGTTTGAACCTATAGTTGGTGCTGGAGTTGGTAGGTATATGTCCAAGAGACTTGAATCTCTGGGCTGTCCATGTGCCAGCTGGGCCCTGAGCCTCAGCAGAGTTGCAACACCTACTCCCCAGTTCATTGGATTCACCCAGGACAATTAACAAGGAGGGGAGGATGGGCAATCACCACACTAAGCAACCAAGAGAGTCTATAACTGCATGCAAGAGAGTCCCATCAGCCATATGGGATCAAAGCCCCCTCTCAATTACAGGTGGAGTGGGCAACACCATCCCAGAATGCTCAGGATTAGGGAATAAAATATAGACTAAAGTACACTTACTGGTATTCTACTATAGACTTATTGGGATTCTAGCAATGGAAGAAATTATATCATTGATGTGGAGACAGTGGCAACTGGAGGTGCTAAAGTCAAGGAGAGAGAAAAAGAGGTGTAATATGGGGGCATTTTCAGGACTTGGAATTATCCTGAATGACATTGCAATGACAGACACAAGCCATTATGTATCTTGCCATAACCTAAAGAATTGAGTGGGAGAGAGTGTCAACTACAATGTAAACTATACTACATGCTTAGTGGCAATGCTCCAAAATGTGTTCTTCAGTTGCAATGAAAGTACCACACTAATAAAAGAAGTTGTTAATGTGGGGAAAAGTGGGAGGTGTGGGGAGTGGGGCATATAGGAATCCCTTATATTTTTTTACGTAACATTTTTGTAATTTAAGTATCTTTTAAAAATAAATAAAAATATATATATATTTAAAAGTTGGCTTTGAGGACTTTTTTATTTGACCACGAAAGTAAGGCGTGACTCAGGTTGAATCCCGCCACCTTGGTGGATCTGATATAAACTGTCACTTACATAGAGAGACACACAGGAAGAGAGAGCTCTATCATTTTTGGTCCTGCTGTCACAGAAAGGCAAAGGCTCAAATAGCTGAAGCTCCAGGGAGAGATGAGCTATTTTGCCTGATAGCTTACAGCTGGGATTGGGAAGCAAGGTGAACAACCAAGACTGATATGCCAGGAGAGAGAGGACTTCACTTAAGCATGAAGCCTCAAGAGGCTGGGCACACAGAGCCTCAAGAGGAAGAGGAAGCCCAAAAGTGAAGGCAGAGACCAGCCAGAAATTGGAGACTATCTCACTTCAACACATGGCAACTGGCTTTGGTAGAAAGCAGCTTTGATTTGGACTTTTTACTGCAAAACTTCCCATGGATGACACTTTTCTTGGCCTATTTTCAGTAATATCTTTTCCCTCTAAGGCCATGTAGTCTGTCTGTCACTTGCCTTGAGCTATAATCTCACCTCTTTCCCATTGATTTGAGTGCCTTACTTATATATTTCAGCCCATTCCCATCCCATCCTGATAGAAGGGAGTTGTCAGCTTTCCCCAAAAGTGTCCTATAACTGTTCACAAGGGGACTGGTAGCCAACCAGGTATAAGTGTCACCCAAAACCTCCAATACGCTTTTTCAGAGCCCATAGGTACAGCTCACTGGATTGTCACTGCATGTGCATTAAGCATTTCTAAGCACATCTAAGCCTACTTCCATCATCCCACCACTCTGCCTGGTGGCCCTAACTTCGCACCATGCTGGGAATCATGTGGAAGGTATAATGAGGTAAAAAGCAGAATGATCCCCTGACAGTGGCTGAAAAGGAGAGACCCAAGTGGTATGTTTTGGTCCAACTTTCAGGGCCAATCCTCATCTTCATGGGTGTAAGGGTAGACTTGAAGCAAAGCCTAAGTTCTTCCCCCACTCTCACCCCACTCCCTGAGCTAGGAAGTGAGATAAGGCCATATTTCCCTTCCAGGTAACTGCTGAGTTCAGCTTCCAAAGGGCCTAAGTAAAGCATAGAATCCATCCAGGAGGAAAACTATCAGAGTGTAGATGCCAAAGCTCCTTTCCTAGGTGGTCATTAAAGTTTTCCACAGTGCCAGCTGCCTGTGGGTAATGGGTGGCAGGGAAGGTCCATCTAATTCCTTGAGTCTGGGCCCATTTTTGGTTGTGCAATAAAATGGGATCCTTGGTCAGAAATGTTTTCTAGGTAGCCAAAGGGCTGGCAGAACCACTTTTCCAAGTTATCCCATGGATATACTATGTCCACATGATGAATTGTAAAGGCAAGGCCACAGCCTGATGTGACCAAGGCATAACACAAACTTTGGGATAGTGGGAGGGGGCCAATAAACTTCACTTGTCTTGAGTGACCTGGTGTGACCCCTCTAGGAATGCTACTAAATGTTCTTTTCAGGCTCTGGTTTATAGGTGACATCTCTCACATTGCTAAATGGCAGATTGGGCCTATTTTAATAAGACAGTTACTTTATGTTCCTGGTCTTATAATTTCATGGTATCAGAATTTCCATGTTCAATTCTATGGTGAATCCACCCAGTGGCTTCATCGGGGTTGAAAAGCAGCTTGGCCTATCCTTTCTTGGCTAAGTCATTCCAATGATGTTCATTGTGATAAGAGCCCTTGCCATGCATAGGAGTCATAGGTGGTAACTTTCCAAAAGTCCCTTCCCCATCTTGGAATCTACAATCATTTTCTATCCATGAAACTGATTAGAAAGCTAGGCTGTTGGTGATGGCCCATGAGTCACTAAATAGGTACATAGGGGTGCTTGGGAATGACTGTAACAGAACTAAGTTGACTGTTCTCAGTTCAGCCCATTGGGGACTTTTTTCAGTGCCAGAGATGTTATACAGTTTATCCAAGGCAAGGGAAATAGCGGCTGTTGCCCAGTGGATGTCCGATGGCTTCAACTTCGCCCATCCTCAGTGAACCAGCGCTAAGTATCTGTAAGGGTGTCCTTGAATTGGGGTCCCCAAGATACCAATGCAGGGAAGAAGGGGCCCTCATCTGATATTGCAACAGGATCTTTGTTAATGTGGAGCCTCCACCTCCTGCTCAATCAAGCATGTCGCTCCCTGGGAGCCTGGGCAAATGTGATCCTAAATATAGCACTTCCATTTGATAATGCTCTGTTGTTGGGCACTGCCTGGGTGAGTGTTCTGATTACCCAGGACTCATGACATGATGGAGATTTCTGGCCTCAGGAAGACCTGAGAGCACTTGGTAAACCTTCCTGTTTCTACTAAGGCCCAGTAACATGCCAGAAGTTGCCTCTCAAAGGAGGAGTATATCTGGACTATGTCAGGGAACTTCTATATCCAAAAATCCAGGGGTTTGTGAATTCCTATTGTACCCTCCTTCTGCCAGAGGGACCAGTTGGTGTGAGTCTTCCTGCAGGGCCTGCTCCTCTGTTTCCCAGTGGAAAGTACCGACTTTTAGTGGCATCCAATAAAAGGGTGCCAAGAGGATATCAAAATGTGGGAATATGCTAGTACCAAAAAGCAAATAGCACAATGTCTGGAACCAAGGGTACCAAAGAGGGTGCTTCTGCATTCAAGCTCCAACACTCTATAGTTAACCACCAAGCTCCACTCATCTTTTTCACTGGCCACACTGAGCTATTAAAGGGAGAGATAGTGGAGCAGACAACACTCACAGATAGAAGGTCTTTTATGAGTTCAGTAATGCTCTTTTCCCAGGGATGCAGTATTGCTGCCGTTGCACAATGTAACAAGGAGAAGGGAGCACTGGGGGTGACCAGTCTGTCACTCATCCAACCATGATAGCCAGAATTTGTTGGGATGGTGAAGCATATCCTTGTAATTGCCACTGGGATGTGCAATGAGGCAGGATGTCAATGCTTATAATGCATTCTCTGGTGAGAAACATGACAACAGGGGTGGCTAAAGGGCCAGAGACACCAACCCCAACCCACAGGGTAGCAGCAACCTCCCATCCCCTTACCCGTGTGGACTGCCCTAAACATCCCAACATTATTCATCACCCTCTCTCCTCTTAATGTATGTATACCTAAGTATTATGTATGCCTGGTTCCAGAATGAGGAGGCCATGAACCAAGGGAGTGTACGCTGGGTGGTAGAAGCCCCAACCTCATTAATCTCAACATTGAACCTGCTAACCAACTCCCTGGCATTCATGAGGGACTTCTCAAAGTCCCAGTATCTCTCCTTTTCCCCCTGAAGATGGAGACACCATGTCTTAAGTCCCCCAGCCAAGGGTCGGTACCTCTACTGAGGCTGGTAGGGTGAGGGTGACTTGTCAGTTTAGCCTACAAACCCATGAGTACTGTGTGGCTCAAGACATAGTACAAAAGGAACAAAAAAACAATGGAAAGAATGGCCAAAAAACCAACTTCTCTGTAGCTGTTTGATGTAATTATGAATTCCAAAAATCGATATCGAATAATGTTTGTAAACTGATCTGTTAATCTGGGCATGATTAAGTTATGTTTAGGGGGTTGAGTGGGCCACATCAGTAGGGCGTTGAGCCCCACCCCTTGGTGGGTGGAGGAATCGAATATAAAAGGCAAGGCAAAGGACAGAGGGAGCAGATTTGAGAAGTAGTTTTTTGAGAAGTTCTGATGTTGGAGAGGATGCCCCAGGAGAAGAGAAGTGAGCTGTTTGCCTGATAGTCTACAGCTGACCTTGTGGAGGAAGCGGAGGAGCTAAACCCAGAGAGAAATGCAGCCCCGGGAAGAGAGGAACCCAAGAAGCCTGAACCCTGGCAAACGTCGGCAGCTGTCTTGCTCCAACACGTGGCAATGGACTTTGGTGAGGGAAGAAACTTATGCTCTGTGGCCTGATAACTAACTGTAAGTTTCTACCCTAAATAAATAGCCTTTATAAAGACCAACCATTTTATGGTATTTTGCATTAGCACCCCTTTGCCTGACTAATACACCCTCCATACTTCCCTATGCATCTTGCTCGTTGCACCAAAGTCTGTGGAGCGAGTGGCTACACAGTGCTTCATGGGAGCACTGGCTCAGGCACAATAATGATTTTCAACAAATGACTGATTTATTACTTACATAGCACAGAAGGTCCAAAAAAGCAGGGGAAGAGATCCCTTTGTGGGATCTGCTCAGGTCAGGATCAGTGGATGTGAAAAGGAAGAAATACAGAAATGCTCCACTTTAAAAGTAACCTAATATATAAAAACAAATTTGAAAAACAGGTCCTTTGAGAAGCAGTATTTAAAAAGATAAAAGTCTTCCCCTTGGGCAATTATAAAGCATATCTATCTGCAAAAGCACATTTACTGCAAATCATAAGTATATAAGTACATCTGGTTGCCACAGATTTATTTGCTAATGACAAAATTTTTTCCTCTCTCAGTTACATCTGGAACAAATATCCGTCTATGTTCATCTTTGCCCAGTATGTGATCTGGAACAGCTCAATACACAGTGCTAGGAGCAAAACTAAGTGTGATGTCTCCTACAAATTAAGAGGCATTGCCAAGTATCCGCAGGTGCCTTGGCACTATATGATTAGGTCCCTTTGGCTTACTTCATTGACCACATGTTCATATAAAAGTTTACCATCCTGTCTTCAGAGAGCACAGATGCCCAATAATCAACTTGTAGCTGAGTCAGAGTATTCTATCTCCTTCAGGAATCATAGCTCTCAGGAAAATCTTTAAGGCTACTCGGTACAATGTTTTCAACTACGGATCATGATGCATTAGTGGGATATGAAATCACTTCAGTGGGTTAGAACTTCCGTGTTTCTTAAAAAATGAAATTGAGTAGAATTGACTAGAATAGAAAAATCAAGATGCATCACTCCTAGAACAGATAAATATTGTTTTATGAAACAACAGCAAAGATAGGAATAGAGAAGGAAGGCATTTTAGCAGCAAGAGCAACTTAAGCAAAACTAGTAAGATGGAAAAAAATAAGGAAGGTGAGAGAGACTATCAAGTAGCTCTTGATGGCTATAGTTGAGAATAGATGCAGATGATTTCTGGGAGATAAAACTTAAAAATCATATGGATCCAGGTAGCTTTGGGTCTTGAAAAACAACTA
This sequence comes from Chaetophractus vellerosus, assembly GCA_004027955.1. Lineage (NCBI taxonomy): Eukaryota > Metazoa > Chordata > Mammalia > Cingulata > Chlamyphoridae > Chaetophractus > Chaetophractus vellerosus. Next base: position 1,097 of record PVKH010027428.1, on the reverse strand, counting down.
AGGAATTAGTGTGCCATTCAGTAGGCAATGGATAATCATGGAAGGTTCTTGAACAGGGAATCCACATGGTAGAAAGTTTAATCTGGCAGCTGTGTGGAGGGTAAAATATAGTTAGAAGGGAGACTTTATGTATGGAGGCAAGGGAGTAGTTGTAGCAATAATCCAGACCCAAGGCACTCAGAATCTACATGTGCGAAAGTTCTTCCCGCCTCGGGGCTTTGCACATGCTCCTCCCTCTGCCTGGGTTGCTTTCCACCACAGCTTCTCCATGTCACTCTAGACATGTCCTTTTATCTTTCATACATCAGTCAAATTTCTTCCTTAAAGGAAACTCCCTGCCTTCTAGAAATAGGTTAAATCCTTCCTATTATATATGCACACACACATATATAATACTTATACTCGAGTAACAAATGTGCTAATATTTAATGTCTGTGTCATCTGATAGAATGTAAGGACCAGAGAGGAAGGAGTATGTCTTATTAAGGGCAGTATCCTCAGCAGTTAGAGTGGTCCCTTATACATTGTTGATGATTAATGACTTTTTATTGAACAAATGGAGAGGTGACAGTAACAACAGAAAGGGAAATAAATGTAGGGTGCGTTGAAAAGGAAAACCTAGCAGGACTGAGAGACTTCACTGGGAGGAGCAAGGGAAAGGAAGGAGTTCAAGATTCAGTTATTCCTCCTTTCAACAAATATTTGTTTAGCATACACTCTGTGCTGGGCTCTTGGGAAGGGGAAATGAATACGATGTAGTTCCCTAACATCAAATCACTCACCATTGGCAAATGGAGGAAATTCCTGTATAATGCTATATGGAAAGTCCTGTTCCAACAATTTTATTAGGAAGGGACTATTATTGTTCCCAGTTTATAGATGAAGAAACTAAGAGAGAGAGATAAATAACTTGCCCAAGGTCTCACTGGGAAGCAATAGAGCCAGGATTTGGTCCCAAGCTCTAAATTACTATGCTACACTGGCTCTCCAGCCTGGATCTTGGGATACAGACAGGTAAGCAGATGGTCACAAAAATGGCATAATAATAGGTACACAAAAATGGTCCAGAAGTAGTCCAGAAAAGAATGTATTTATCT
>PVKH010027427.1:0-13016 GCA_004027955.1 Chaetophractus vellerosus | reverse complement strand
AACCAACACCCCAAAGCAGTGACACCTCTCTGTCACATTGCTACAAGAACATTCCCACCTCTACACTACCAACCCCACACCCACAAGTCCCAAGTGTTCACCTGGCCCCTCTTCCATCTTCCACCCCAAGCAGCCCAGGCACTCCAACCTACCCTTCCCAATCCACCCACCCACCAACCCTGCACCACCAAACCCAACAATATTAACAGCCACCTGTCCCATCCCCCCAAAACGCAACCACACTCCATCACCTCACCACAGATTATGTCCTTATGGGTGATGTCCCACAACTTTCTCTTCTCTTTATCTTTCTTGTAAACCTATCTTCCAGACCCTAGTTCTCAGGGACTGCTCAATTTCCTTAATTCATATCAGTGAGGCTATGTACTGTTCATCCTTCAATGCCTGGCTTGCTTCACTCAACATAAGGTCCTCAAGATTCATCCATGTTATCCCATGTGTTAGCACTTTATTCCTTCTTACTGCTGAGTAATATTCCATTGTATGTATGTACCACATTTTGTTTATCCATTCATCTCTTGATGGGCACCTAGGTTGATTCCAACTTTTGGCAATAGTGAACAATGCCACTATGAACATTGGTGTACAAATACCTGTTTGTGTCTTTGCTTTCAATTCTTCTGGGTATATACCCAGCAGTGGAATCGATGGATCATATGGAAGATCTATAGTTAGTTTTTTGAGGAACTGCCAAACTGTCCTCCACAGTGGCTGGATCATTCCACAATCCCATCAGCAGTGGATGGGGGTTCCCATTCCTCCACATCCTCTCCAACATTTATAGTCCGCTGTTTTTTTACTAGCTACCATTCTAATGGGTGTAAGATTGTATCTCATTGCTCATTATTAGTTTACAGAAATGCTACTGATTTTTGAGCATTGATCTTATAGCATGCAAAATCACTGAACTCCTTTATACGTTTTAGAAGCTTTGTTGTAGATTTCTTGGGGCTTTCTATGTATAGGATCATGTCGTCTGCAAATAATAAAATTTTTACATCTTCCTTTCCAATTTGGATGCCTTTTATATCTTTTTCTTGCCTCATTGCTCAAGCAATGAGCAATGTATTCTAATACAATGTTAAATAAGAGTGGTAATAGTGGGCATACTTGTCTTGTTCCTAATCTCAGAGGGAAGGCTTTTAGGATTTCACCATTGAAGACAATGTTAGCTTTGGGTTTTTCATATATACCCTTTATCATGTTCAGAAAGTTTCCTTCTATTCCTATCTTTTGCAGTGTTTTTATCAGGAAAGGGTGCTGTATTTTGTCGAATGCTTTTTCTGAGTCTATAGAGATGATCATGTGATTTTTTTTCTTTCAATCTGTTTATGTGGTGTATTACATTGATTTATTTTCATATGTTGAACCATACTTGCATACTGGGATAAAACCAACTTGGTTATGGTGTATAATGCTTTTGATATGTTGTTGAATGCAATTAGCAAGTACTTTGTTGAGGATTTTAGCATCTAGGTTAATTAGAGAAATTGGTCTGTAATTTTCCTTTTTTGTGGTATCTTTGTTTGGGTTTGGTATCAGGGTAATGTTGGCATCATAGAATGAGTTAGGCAATGTTCCTTCTACTTCTATTTTTTGGGAAGAGCTTAAGCAGAATTGGTGTTAGCTCTTTCTGGTAGAATTCAGCTGTGAAACCATCTGGTCCTGGGCTCTTCTTATTTGGGAGATTTTTCATGACTGAGTCTATCTCTTTACTTGTAATTGGACTGTTGAGTTCATCAATTTCTTCTTTCATCGGTGTAGGCTGCTTGTGAGTTTCTAGAAATGTGCCCATTTCCTCTACATTATCACTCTTGTTGGCATATAATTTTTCAAAGTATCCTCTTATGATACTCTTTATTCCGGTGGGGTCAGTAGTGATATCCCCTTCTTCATTCCTTATTTTGTGTATTTGCATCTGCTCTCTCTTTTTCTTTGTTATTCTGGCTAAGGTTTTGTCAAATTTATTGATCTTCTCGAATAACCAGCTTTTGGTATTATTTTTTCTAGTGCTTTCTTATTTTCTATTTCATTTAGCTCTTCTTTAATCTTTATTATTTCTTTCTTTCTGCTTCCTTTGGGGTTAGTTTGTTGTTGTTTTTCCAATTCCTCTAGGTGTGCAGTTAATACTTCAATACTATCTCTTTCTTCTTTTTTAATATATGCATTTATAGCTATGAATTTCACTCTTAGTACAGCTTTGGCTGCATCCCATAGGTATTGATATGTTGTGCTGTCATTTTCTTTTGATTTGAGGTAGTTACTGATTTCTTTTGAGATTTCCTCCTTGACCCACTGTTTGTCCAAGAGAGTGTTGTTTAACTTCCATATCTTTATGCCTAATCTAATTCTCTGGCCCTTAGTGATTTCGAATTTCAATCCATTGTGGTCAGAGAAATTACTTTGTATAATGTCAATCATTCTGAACTCATTGAGAGTTGTTCTGTGGCTGAGCATGTGGCCCATCTTGGAGTATGATCCATGTGTGCTCGAGGAGAATGTATATCCTGCTATATTTGGGTGTAGTGTTCTGTATATGTCTATTAGGACCAGGTCCTCTAATATTATTCAGAGTCTTTGTTTCTTTACTGATTCTCTGTCTAGATGTTCTGTCTAGTGGTGATAATGGTATATTAAAGTCCTCCACTATAATTGTGTAGGCATTTATTTCTCCCCTTAGTTTTTCCAGTGTTTGTCTCACGTACTTTGAGGCACTCTGATTAGATGCATAAATATTTATGATTGTTCTCTCTTCTTGAAAGATTACCTTTGACTAATGTATAGTGTCCACCTTTGTCTTTTACGATTGTTTTGCATTTAAAGTCTATTTTGTCTGATATTATGATCATTACTCCTGCCCTTTTTTGGTTATTGCTTGTTTGTAAAATTGTTTTCCAGCAATTCACTTCCAGCCTCCTTGAATCCCTGGGTCTAAGGTGGGTTTCTTGTAGAAAACATATAAATGGGTCATATTTCCTTATCCATTCTGCCAATCTGTGTCTCTTGACTTGTGAGTTTAATCTTGTTAATTCAGTGTTATTACTCTCACCGAAATTCTTTAATCAGCCATATTTTTTGGATTTATGTATGTCATATGTTGTTTTTATTTCTCTTTTTGTCTTTTTAGTTGTTCTTGCACTCTCCTCCAACTCTCTCTCTCCTGGTTTTTCCTTTCAACCTGTAGAGCTTCCTTTAGTATTTCTTGATGTGCAGATTTCTTATTGGCATATTCTCTTAATTTCTGTTTATCTGTGAATATTTTGAACTCTCCTTCATTTTTGTATGCCAGCTTTGCTGGATAGAGAATTTGTGGCTGGAAGTTTTTTTTTCTTTTGGTACCTTGACTATGTCACACCACTGTGCTCTTGCCTCCATGGTTTCAGCTGAGAAATCAGCACTTAATCTTATTGTGCTTCCCTTGTATGTGATGGTTCTCTTTTCTCTTGCTGCCTTGAGTATTTTCTCTTTGTCTTGAGTATTGGACATTTTGACAAGTATATATCTTGGAGTTGGCCCATTGGGATTTATACTGTTTGGGGTAAACTGTGTTTCCTGGATATGTACATCCATCCCTCTCAATAGGGTTGGGAAGTTTTCAGCCATTATTTCCTTCAAAACTACTTCTGTTCCCTTTCACTTCTCTTCTCCTTCTGGGATGCCTATAATATGCATGTTTGTGCATTTTGTATTATCAGTTAAATCCCTGAGTCCCTGCTGGATTTTTCCTATCTTTTTATCTATCTGTTCTACTATCTATTTGATTTCAGATGTACTGTCTTCACATCACTAATTCTTTCTTCGGCCTGTTCAAATCTTCTGTTATGTGAATCTAGTGCCTTTTTGATTTCTTGGATTGTGCTATTCATCAAAATCATATCTGTTATCTTTTTATGTATGTTTACAATTTCTTCAGTATGTTCTTCCAGTGTCTTCTTAATATCCTTAATCTCTTCCTTCACTTAATTAAGTTGGTCCATGATATTTGTTTGGACAGCTTTGATTAGTTGTTTTATGTTCTGCATCTCTTCCTGGTTTTTAGTTTTTTCATTGAAATGGTACATGTCTTCTTGTTTCTCAGTATGGTTTGTAATTTTTTGTTGCCCTCTGGTCATCATTTTATCTTGATGGGTTTATTCAGTTGATTAGCTTCTCTCTCCACTCTAGAGTTTTATTTAGCTTGTAGTTCTGTGTGTGTGTTAAGTTTTCTCTTTGACACTTTCTTCCTCTTGTTCTATTTCCTTGCTTTTTTCTATGTTCCCTTGAAGGAAAAGGATTACGGCCAAAGGTATTGAAAGGGGTAAGAAAGGAAAAAGGATAATAGTACTATTGATAAAATTTAGAAGAGGGCCCATATCAGACTTAGTAAACTGAATATTTAACTCATGTAGGCAGTGTAGAGTAATAGGGCAAAAAAAGTGGAGTGCCTACAATGGAATGGGGAATCAAATAGAGAAAAATACATAGAATGATATCTAAGGCCAGAATGATGAGGAGAGAGAAAAATAGTAAAGAAAGGGCTGAAAGGAAGTTAATACAGGAAAAAAAAAAAGAAAAGAAAAGAGAACAGAATAGACAAGATAGAAATCAACACCCATGAAGTTGAGGACAAATGAAAAAAGGTGGAATGTAAGAACCACAACAGAAAGCTGAAGGTAGAAAGATGAAGTAAGGAGAAGAGATAGCATTGGTAGACAAAATTACTATACACAGAGAATGGAAAATCAAGGAAGAAGAAGACCAGCAAAGAAGAAACATGTTAGCAGCACCTAATTAAAAAAGGGGGGGGAGGGGAAAGGAAAATAAAGCAACAAATAAACAAACAAAGAGAACCAAACAAACACACAAGCATACAGTCAAACAAACCTAAGGAAGAACACATTCCTTCTTGGGCCCTTGTGAAGCCTCTCAGCCTGCGTTCATAATCAATTACCCTGCAGCCTTCTCTCTGAAGGCTTTGAGGCAGAATTTAGTAATTAAACTAAGTCAAAAATTTTCTCCTTTTTTTTTGATGAAATAAAGGTCCTAAAAGAACACCTATTCTGGACCACCCCCTCCTGTGAGGGGTCCCCAAATAGGCTCGAGAAAACTTATCAACTACTTCTCACTGACTGACCCCTCAGGGAAGCTGAGACTGTGTTACTCAGTGCGGAACTGTAAAATTGCTGGCTCTGCCCTTTCCTGACCTAGCCTGTGTGTCCCATGGTGGTTAGGTAAATCAGCCATGCACAACAGTTTTGCCTCTCCCATCAGCCCGGCACCACTTCCAGCCAGCTAATTCACTCCCCAAAACTGCTAGGGGGTCCTGGCGACCAAACATACATAAAGGAAACCCCTCTCTACCATTTGCCAGAACCTTCCCACTCTCCGAGAATGTTCCCCCTAACCAGACCGCTGGTGGGACTTGGGGCCACCCAGCTCCCGCCACGAGGGTAGGATTTAGCCGCCTGCATTTCCAGCTGGGGAAAAAAACAACTCGCGATTTTATATTGAGCAGTCCACCTCACTATCCAGCTCCCTCCAGATTGATGCACCCAAGAATCTCACTCCACTGGTTCCCAGAAAAGACCACCTGGGCAGGATCCCGTCCCCAGTCAGCCATCCTTTGCCCAAGAGATAGCGAGTACCCACCTAAACCAACACCATCTATACAACCATTTTTTATCATTTGACCATTTTTTAGGGGTTAATCTAGATATCAAACAAATTCATTTCCCCCATGGAAATAAAACATAAAGGGATTTATTGAAAGGGACAAACTATTTTAGAGCAGAGAGGTAGCAAATCTAAAATGGAGTGAGAGTCTCAATAGCCATCTGTTCACATGCTTAAAAGGAATTTAGGGAGATTCCAACTGGGGGTTACAATGATTAACCATCATTAAATTTTCTTTTATCTAAGGGTGCCTTATAAAGAAGGGATAAATATGGTATTCTAGTGCATTCTATAAAGCTATCTCTACTGGACTCATTCTGATTAACTATCACTACTAGACTTTAATTGGCTTATCCTAGTTGTGCTAAACTCTAATTCTGTAAGGTGTGTTCCATTTTTCAGAAAGGGCAGGGAGGCAATAGTTTCTGTCTTCTGGAAAATCATTTCTGGGAGAGCAGTAGCTCCAGGCAATGGCCAATGCAGGAGCCATTTTATTTTACTTAATATAGGGCTTGCAAAATGCATCTTTAAAGGATAAGAGACTAGGTAAAATTAAAATTTCACTTTTTCATGTGATCAATCAACACCACTAACACTTGCTAAATATTTCAATCCTTGCTGTCCCTACTTGGTTAAAACTAACATTCATCAGCAAGGTAAATACAGCAGTCCAGTTAATCTTGGTGGCAGCTCTGGTTTGCAATTATGCTGACAGCATTTATCTTCAGATACTTTGGTGTTTATGGCATTTACCACCGCTGCATCAGTGTACAGTTACTAGCATTATGGTCAGAAAACTGTTCAAAGTGATAAAAGGCAAATGAAAGTCATTCATCATCATTAGCAAGGAAGCATTTTACCTCACTGGCAATAGGCCCAGCTGAAAATTTAGGAGAGTTTTCCATTTTGGTGCTCAGCTTGACAAAAGACTTGTCAGAACAAACCACATCATCAAAATTGAAGTGATGTGCATTAAAAATTAGCGTGATCATTGGCATATGTGGAATTTCCTATGTAATTTTTTGTGTTTATTTTTTTAAAAATTTTGCAAATCATATACTTGATAAGGGACTTGTTTCTAGAATACATAAATAACTCTTACAACTCAACAATAATGAGATAAATAACTCAATTATAAATACAATAGATTTCCATAGACGGTTCTTCAAAGAAGATGTACAAGTGGCCAATAAGCACATGAAAAGATGCTGAACATCATCAGTCATCAGGGAAATGCAAATCAAACCCAGAATTAGATATCACTTCACACCCACTAGGGTGGCTATAGTAAAAAAAAAATAATAGTAACAAGTGTTGAGAATGTGGAGGAATTGGACCTTCATACACTGATGGTTGGAATATAAAATGGTACAACCGCTTTGGTAAACTGTCTAGCTGTTCTAAAAAAAGTTAAGCACAGAGTTATCATGTGATCCAGCAATTCCACTCCTAGATAAACATCTGAGAGAAATGAAAGTATATGACCACAAAAAAATTGTACATGAATGTCCATAGCAACATGATCATAACAGCCAAAAAGTAGAAACAACCCAAATTTCTATCAACTGATGAATGTATAAATAAAATGTGATACATCCATGCAATGGAATATTATTTGGCAATAAAAAGGAACTGAAGTATTGATACATGTTACAACATAGGATGAACCTTATATCCCTAATATTGCTAAGTGAAAGAAGCCAGTCAAAAAGGCCACCTATTGTATGATTCCATATATATGGATTGCCCAGAATAGGCAACTCTATAGACATGGAATATGGTGGGGAATGGGGAATGACTGCTGATCAGTATGGGATTTCTTTCTGGTGTAATGAAGATGTCCTAAAATCAATTGTGGTAGTGTGGTAATGCCTGAGCAACCTTGTGACCATACTACAAGCCATTGAATTTTAGACTTTTGATGAATTATTTTGCATGTGAATTATATTTCAACAAAGCTGTAATTTAAAAAATAATAATAGGACAATTGAGTACAAATAAAGCTCTAGCTTAGAATTTAAAAACAACCAAAACTTGCAATCATGTTTTTTCTTATACCAATACAAATTGTACTGTTCTGTATTTACTTTCTTTGGTAGGTAGCAACATAGCTTTCTTTTTCTTTTTTTTTTTTTTTTTTTTTTTTTTTTTTTTTTTTTTTTTTTTTTTTTTTTTTTTAATCTCTCCATTGTGTCTTAGCAAGTTAAAGAAAGGGAAAATATATGTCTATACTCACCCATATTTTACTATTTCTAGTTATCATTCTTTTCCAGAGATCTTAGTTCCAGTGTCAGTGTTCATTGCTGTAGTGTAGATGTGATACAAAAAAGTCTCTGCCTAGATTTATGTCAAATGTGTTTACTTCACTATTGTTTCTGAAGTCTATTTCTGCAAGATCTAGAATTCTCTTTTGACCTCTTTTTTTTGCATTTTGAAGATGCTGTATTATACTCTACTGGCTCCATTGTTATTAATTTTTCTGAAGAGAACTCTGCTGGTAGGATTAGCATTGTTTACTTACGTTACTTTTAAATATTCTCTTTGTCTTTGGTTCTCAGCATTTTTACTCTTCCATGCCTAATTATGATTTTATTTGTATATATCCTTCTTGGTAATAGCTGAGTGAGGATAATGCATTAAAGGGAAGCATGGTCTGAGTGATATTATTCTGAAAGAAAAGAAATTGTATGTGTCAGAATAAATTGTGTCCCAAATAAAATATGGCTCAAAGGACCTTAGTTAAAGAATATTTAAATGCCAAGTGTGTGCTGAAACTCTCTTCCTAGCTATGATCTAGTATGACTTCAGCAAAAAATCAATTTGCTTTCATAAGCCCATGAAAATATACGTGTTTGCTAGGGTCCACATAAACTATTGTTTTTCAGATACTCCTAAGTAATGAAGAAAGACAAAGGGAAGTAAAGGAAAAAGAAGCTTGTGGTGACATGATCTGAAAGTTATTCACATATGATTCAACTTTCAGGAAACAGTCTCACTTATTTGCAAGAAATGTTTTGTTTTATTATTAGTATTTTATTTTGGAGCCATGCCGAGGACCAGCCTTGGCATTCAGAGGGACTACCGAAAGGTGATCCGCGTCGGCAAAAAAGACACACAGACACACACACACAAGGTTGCTAGCTCTGCCTTCTTTACATTTTTATTCTACTTCTCTTTTCTTTATTCTACATTCTTCATTCTATCTCTTATTCTTATTCTTATTCTATCTCTTATTCTTATTCCTATTCTTATTCTTATTCTCTTATTCTTATTCCTATTCTAGCTCTTATTCTTATTCTATTCTTATTCTTATTCTATCTCTTATTCTATCTTATTCTTATTCTATATTATTCTTATTCTATCTCTTATTCTTATTCTAGCTCTTATTCTTATTCTATTCTTATTCTTATTCTATCTTTTATTCTTATTCTATCTTATTCTTATTCTATACTACTTCTTCTTATCCCTTTGCCACATCTCAATTTTTATTTTTATACTTTTCCTCTGATCTCATTGTTTTCCTCTGACCTATTTTTTGCTACGCATGTTTTTCTAAGTTCCCCTCACCCCAAGGTACACCAATTTTTTTATAATTGAGGGCATAAGTTACACTATGTTACCTGTGCACCCGTCATTTTCTCTGGGTTAGCAGAACATTAACCAGTTATTCCCCATTTATGCATCATGGTTTACAATCACAGTCCTTTTTACATTTCTATGTAAAGGTACAGAATTACTACACAATTGTCTTTTATAATACCCATAGTGCCAGTTCATGTCCACAATGTCCATCCCCACTACAAAAGGGTCCTCACATGATGTAAGTTTCAAAAGAGTCCCAATTGTTTTTCTCCACCAATATCTTCTGACATTTTTTCCACCAGGGCCAATTAACTGCAAGGATTTCTTGGCTCTACATAAAAGCAAAATTTGTTAAAGCATTTCTTCTCTATTCCTCTTACTAGAGGTCCTTGTTGATCTATATCTATAAAATGTGAGTACAGCACAATGGTGATATGAGGCCCAGGAATTTTTTCTACAAATTCTAACAACTTTCTCGAAAGCAGTTTTGCTGTAACTTGATTATTATTTAGAATTTTTTGCATAGGTACACTCTCTACTACTAAGAAAAGCTCAGAGAAAGACAGAAGTGAGATAAAAAGCATGAACACAGATTTCCTGCTGGAGTTGATAGGGAAACCAACAACTGGGGACTGCTTTGCAGTTCCTTATTGCTGTGTGGCCTTTCTCTAGTGGCTTTGCAGCTAGACAGGCATGCTGGCAGTATGTTGGCTCCCAACAGAGCCAATCCATTTTTGTTACCACAGAAAGCTGTACAAATACATATCTGGTGATGCATTTGGGAAATCCTTGTGAAACCACGGACGGGAATTACTTAGAGATACTGCAGGGCTCATTGAACTTTGATGTTTAGTTAATGACATCAGCTAACTAGCTTCCTTTAGTGCACTTGACACACTTGACAACTGCCACTGAAGCGGGTTTCAAACCCAAAACAGCATAACAGGAATAAATGTATTTATATACCATCAGGAATATCTAACATGCTGTTCCTCAACCATGTCATTCTTACCTTGTAGCCTTCTCATGTTGAAGGACAAGCTACATTTAAATCAGTTTTGAACACTAAGCTTTACATGTACTTGTGGCCTCATGTCACAAGTGTTTATAGCTTGGGATGAACTGACTTGTAGGAATATTCTGTATTGTGAGAGCATAATAGAAAAATAATATTCCTATGGGAAAATCACCTCATATTCACCTAGGATGAATAAAAAGTAAATTTAGTTTTTTATTTTTTATTTTGGCATACCAAAGTGTGAAAAACCACTCAATACTGATTATGAAGACATGTGAATGCACTCATAAAACCTTCACAAGAAAAGCTAGATTACTACTCCAGAATGTTCTGAGGATTCTTATTTGTAATTCAAGGAAATTTGGCAGAGTATGGATATCTTCCTAATGTTAATTGTCGAGATGGTTTCACAGGTTCATGCAAAAACTTATAAAATTGTGTATTTTAAAACACTGTAGTTTATTATATATCAATTATATGTACAAAAGCTGTTTAAAGTCACTAATATCAATTTCACAATTCAAAAATATTAGGAGAATGAAAAACAAAATCTCTCTTCTGATATAAATTAGAATATGTAATTAGTTTTTCATGAGTTTTTAATAAATTTTAATACAGTTCTCTGAGTTAAATGTTAAAAGGAAATTTTTAAATCACTTCCTTTGTTTAAAATATAAATTATGATATTATTTTAAAAGTCAATCACTTTATTTTTTAACCTAGTCCTCTTATTTCCAAATTATTTTAAATGAAACCTCTGGTGAGTTTTAGAATCTTTCCTTAAATTCCATGTGTGAATATCATATATATCAATGTTCCATATTCTTATTTTACTAGAAGAATTCAATTACAAAACTTTTTGCAGGCTGGTTTAGTAGGTTTTTTCATCTATTTGCACAATTCCCTTCACTGTCAATGGTAACCAACAATTCCCTTCACCGCCACTACTACAACCACAAACACCAACAAATTTCCCATCTAGTCCTAAATGTCCCAGTTAAAAGCACCCTTGTCCTCCAATTCACATATAATGAGCAGCAGTTAGTTGAACTATTACATGTTCTTTTAAATAAAGGTTAAAATATATTAAAATATAAATTAACAAAAAAAGTTAAAGAAAAATAGTCCTATGTCGAGATAATGTGTTGAGCTTAGAAGAAAATCAACCAACTTTCTCAAAGGTACTATCAAAATGAATGAAAAAAAGGGAATGATGATATTTATCCATTTTTTTAGAAAAGGTTAATAATTGCAAAATTTTTTTCATACTTTCCACATACCTATGTACCTATATACATATTTCTAGATGACATTCATCAGAAATTACTAGTTAGGTCATGGTGATTTTTTTTATCACTGATTTTTTTCATGAATATTTTATATTTAAATTCTCTTCACTTTAAATGTGAAAGGCAAAGGAAGGAGAGTACAGAAAGTGATTAGAGGGCTGAAATCAGCCTTCCCTCTATCTATTTCTCAGGTCAAGTAAGTCCACTGGATAGAACCACTTTTATTCTTTAGTGTTTTCATTGTACTGAATGATTTTTTTTAAAGATTTATTTTTTATTTATTGCATACCCCCCCCGCCTTTTTTCTTGTTCTTGCTTTGTTCATTCATGTGTTCTTCCGTGTCTGCTTGTCCCCCCCACCCAGGTCCAGCAACCGGCCGAGTCAGCTCACCACACGGAGGACTGCCTGCTCGCAGGGGCTTGCTCTGCCTGCGGAGGCTTTGCCCTGCCACCAGTGGCTTTTGCCCTGCCAGCGGCGGCTTGCCTTCTTAAGGTGGTCTGCCCGCTCGAGGAGGCCCTGGGAACTGAACCCGGGGCCTCCTATGTGGTAAACTGGCGCCCTACCAACTGGGCTACAGCCGGCCCCCTGAATGATTTTAATTTCAGAAATATCTCTAAGTCACCCATTATGTGACTCCAAAAATGATTTCTTCAAATACCTTTGTAGCTTCATTATAGAATTTCCTAATCTCCAAATAACTAATATAAATGGAAAAATTAAGCTAGAGTCAATAATATGTTTATCAATGTGTTTAGAAAAATAAGGTACAATTATTCATTAAATTAGGATGTTTTCTTTTCTCCAAAAGAGAACTTGTGATCTTCCAGAAATAAAATGTGGAAATTTATATGATGATATTGATATAAACCAGCCTTCCCCATTGCTGTGGGAATCAATTTCTAATATAGACTATGCGATCATAGCTTTGTGTCTCCTCCACAAACCTCTGCACTTGAATAACTGGCGCTGAGGAAGGGTGGCTCCATCACCCAAGTGTCGCCTGAGTAAAATGCGAATGCGCTGATCATTTATCTGGATGAATCATTCAGTGAGTTGAGAGGGAGGCACCAGAAAGAATTAGAGAATCCTATCAAAATCATGGGGTAGGGAGTGGATGAACTAGCAATGGTTATGATATCTGTCATTCTAGCTTTATATGGAGCTGTTTAGAAAAATCACATCATAAAAAAAGATAAAACTTTGTAAGTATCTAAATATTTTAATAATTGCAAATTACTCCAATTTATACACTTGTGGGCAATTGTGTGAGTGCAGTTTTTCTCAAGAGTTTATTTTTATGAATAATTTCTGATTTGAATACGCTTGTTTTTAATATTGAAGGAGCATTTTTTTACCATTTGTCCTTTTGTGTTTTCCATTAATCACATCTTTGTTCCTTAATAATATGTCTATCTTAACCTTTAAATGAGTTTAGAGAATAGGAAGGGAAGTG
>PVKH010027426.1:0-13017 GCA_004027955.1 Chaetophractus vellerosus | reverse complement strand
TTGCTGTGGAACATTTCTTAACAGATTATGAAAGAACGTAATCAGACTATTATCATTAACTATGGCCCACAGCTTATATTTGGTATATTTTTCCATGTATCCCCTATTATTAGCACCATGTATTAGTATTGTACAAAGAACACTCTTATATTTGTACTGTTAACCTCAGTCCAGTCCATCGTCCTCCACATGGTTCATTGTGTTATACAGTCCAATACCTTTTACAGTCTATTCAAATTGTACACTCAGTGTCTCTCACTCTCACCAGAGTTGTGCAGTATCTTGCTTTTTATTGTTCTTATGTTTGCCTTTGGCATTGAATTACAAAACAGTTATTCCACAACAATCTACTAAGCTGAATGACAGGGTTGGGAGAAACCTCCGGGATCTAGAGAAGACATAATGCTTTACATTTTACTTAAAGTACATTTGTTCTTTTTAAACTGAAAATAACATATAATTATTTGGGTTATTATTTGGTCATGAGCTTGACAATGGAGAAGATATGGTGTCTCAGTTCATCTGGGTTGCTGTAACAAAGTACCATAATTTGGCATTGATAAGTAACAGAAATTAATTTTCCCCTAAGTCTGGAGACTAGAAATCTGAAATCAAGGTGTCAGCAAGGCCATGCTCCCTCTTAAAGGGGCAAATCTGTTCCATGCTTCTTCCTTGAGTGGCTGGCAATTCTTGGTGTTCTCTGACTTATGGAGGCATAACTCAATCTTTGCCTCCATCACATGGCTGTCTTCTCTCTCTCTGTCTTCTTTGTCTCTCTGTCTGTTTCCAAATTTCCTCTTCTTATAAGGACACCAGTCATGTTGGATTAGGGCCCACCCTATTCTAGTTTGGCTTCATCTTAACTAACACAGCTTCTAAGACCTTATTTATAGTAAGTTCACATTCACAGGATGGGGGGTTGGAATGTAAACATGTCTTTTTGAGAACATGATTCAACCCATAACAAATGGTTACAAAATAAAAACAAGAAGTAGGTAGAAACACACAGCCAGAGAAAGAAAATACTTTCTGTCTTTTGAACAAGATCCCTAGTATTTTCTTTGGTTTATTTTTCAATATAAGGAATCTTAGGTATGCCATTTCACGAGTTTTTAAACATGGGGTCCCTCCAAGGAGCACAAGAGCTTATTGAAAGAGCTCCCAATGGCCAAAACTGGAACAATGTGAGCAAAAAAATAGAGTTGTAGTGGATAATTACCCAAACTATAAAATAAATATTCATGAGTCCATACTGATAATAAAGAGATAAATGTCCCACACACAATAATTTCAAATAATTTATATAGATGTTCCACCCTCAAGGAGGCATAGCTCTCCATTTATTAAATTGAGCTGTATATAAAGACTTCTTCGAAAGAATATAGTATGGAAAAGGGAAAGAGGAACAATAACTTAAATAGAAACTTGAGAAACCCTACCTCAGTCAAACATCAACAGTCATAAATCTTGTTGATATTATGTAACCTTGATACGATGTGATGAAAATGGCACTTTACCTCTGTGATCTTCCTCCCCCTAATCTATAACCCTGAGTCTTATCACAAGAAAACATCAAACAAATTCCAATAAAGGGGAACCCTAGAAATACCTAGCCAGTATTTCTGAACACTGTCAAGGTCATAAAAAAACAAGGACTGACCAAGAAACTTTCATTGTCAAAAGAAGCCTAGGGAAACATGACAATTAAATGTAATGTGGTATCATGGATGGAATCCTGTAACAGAAAAAGGACATTATGTACAAACTAGGGATATCTGAATAAACCATGGGCTTTTGTTAATAATAATATATCAATATTGGTTCATTAATTGTGATAAATGTATCATATGAATGGAAGATATTAATAATAGGAGAAACTGTGTGGGGGATATATGGGGACTCTGTACTACCATATCAATTTTTCTGTAAGCCAAAACTGTACTTGAAAATAAAGTCTATATTTAGAATATGGGGTGCTTGGTAACAGTTCTAAGCTGGCTTTCATAAGATCTACATGAACATTCTCAAAATTATGCTTCAAAATGTAATAAACTACTTGTATTACAACATTGATTATTAAAGGCATCAAAAACTTAAGGATACAAAGTGGGTTTGTAATGGCCATAGAATATTCATAGAACCAAAAATTAATTTACAGATAGATAAAATCAACAGTCTGAAAAATCTGTTTCATCAGACTTTCTATTGCAATGAGCCAAATACATAACATGATCATGCTTACCTTGACAGTTTCTCTTATAATAAAAACAGGAATTTCTTACACCCCAGGTCAATTTTTTTTAGATGCTAAATTCCTGGCTACAGGAAAAAAAGAAGACTCAATGTGTTTGTCTTAGTATCCAGTTCTTTGTCTGTAATGAGAACAAAAACACTGAAACTGAGATACCTACTGAAACAAGCACTCAAACTTTTTCCTATCCATTTAAGTGAAATAATAATCCCAGGAAAATAGAGTGATTATTATCAGTAATTAATACATATCTACTGACTTGAGTATTAATACATCCCTAGTATTGTGTTAAGTATTGTGAAGAAGACAAGACCAAAGCCACTGGGCATGTCTTAGATTTAGGAGGCCTGTAAGAAAACAGAGTTATTAGGTGTTCAGCAATCTGCTTATCTTCATTTATTTAGTAGTTTAGTTACAAATTCTTCTTGTAGGATGATTGGAATTATTTTTAAAACAAACAAAACACCCCTCTGAATGAGACTGTGATGCCATTCTTAGAAGTAGGTGAGAGACCTCTTTATTCTACCAGCAAAGTCTACAGTCACCTAAAGACAGTTACAGACTATCTCTTCCTCTTCCCATGGGTCACAGCAATGTTAGGAGAAAGTAATCGCTAGTTTTGAGCTTTTTGTTGATTAAAAAAAAATCATTATGAGACTTTAGCTCTTAAAATGCTTTGCCACCCTCTAAATCTGAGTGTTAAAGACTGTTTTTGATTACATCTGATGAGGAATGGCTTTTACTGTTCCTATAGAAGGCAATAAGTGCCATAGGCAGAATTTTGCTATTGATTCATTTTCAGGGTTTTAGCTAATCTGGTTTCAAGATTAAGATTCTCAAAGTTCATATATCCTCTGTGCTGCTGGCTGGCTGTAAAGCTGAGAGAGTGAGCGGAGAGAAGATTGTAAAGGGGAAAAATTCACAAGCCGCCTTCAATTTTTAAAAATACTTTTTCCCGTGAGTATGTTTGGAACTGTTTTTATAAATTTTCTGCAGTCTTTCACCCTTATATACTGGCTGATTTTTGTTTGTTTCTTTTTATGGTTGTCTGAATGAAAGCTACATCTCTGAAGAAATATTGGTTTAGAATTTCATTTTTAAGGTTACTTCTCCCTGAGAGAAAACTTGGGACAGATTCAGTTCACAACATTTTCTGAAGAGGATGCCATATGCAATACTAAACAAATGTCATATTTTCCTTAGGGGACATGATGCTTTTACTGGCTAAAAAATAATCAATCAGTGCTTTATATCTCCCTCTATCTTTTAGTTACATTGGTTGCCAGATTTCCAGGGTGTGCTATCTTAATGCTCCCTTGAGACTTTGCTTAGGAATGGAATACAGTAAAGCTCTCATGCTGGGTGAAGAGTGGTAGAGATATTCTGGTCATTTTTCCCCCACAGTCCATGGTATCCATAAAGTCTTTTCCACCTCTTTCCAATTTGCTGCTGGTTTCAAAGACACGTTCATTTGCAGTGGCCCTGCAGACCAACAGAATGGGTTTGAATCCTGGCTCTTCTACTTACTAATTCTACAACCATGGCCACAGCACATACTCTTTCTGAACCTTAGCGTCTCGTTTGTAAATGTGAATAACAGCTTCAAGAGTTCTTGTGAGGTGTAAATGTGATCACAAATAGAAAACACCTAACCTAAAGTAGGTTCTCCAGAAATAGAAGGTACTTTCCATATTCATTCTCCCAAAAGCTTTCTCTGAGAACTGAAACCTGGAGAATTTCCATTTTTAAAGAGCTTTTTGTGAATCTTGAAGGGACAGAGGAAGCACCGTGTGCTTTTGGTATATATGCCATTTGTATAGGCATTTAGAGAACTGTTCTGAGGCAGAGCCTTCTGCTCAGTACCCTTCAGGTTAGTAATCACCCGCTGCTGGGGAGAATATGAGAATGCTTTGGTGGCTATCTTTATAACTGGTGAAATAAGACACTGGAGTACCACCATTTTCCTTTTTGAGGCTTGTTCTTCTACTTGTTCTCACCTGGCTATACTTGGCTGGGCTTTCTTCCACTGGCCAAAAGGAAATCATTGTCCAGAATTTAAAACAGAAAATTTAGCTCACTCTTACTTTGAGATTTCCTAGCAAAAACCATGTCTTATAAACAGTGTTGTCAGCTCAGGTCCCCACAGCAGCACTAATAGACACATGCTGTTTTACAGCTAAGAAATAAAAGGTTTGCCCTGATGCAGCTAAGACAACTATAAAACTAGGTCTAGAAACCAAATTGTTTTACACACACAAGCCACTGTCAGTCATTTTGTTTGAGAAACTTAGCTGAAATTTTTTATTTTTTACAAAGAGAAGTGAATGAATGAGAGGTTAGATAAAACAATAATGGTAGAGGTTTTCACTCAGTCTACTTGTAAATGTGCTCTTCACTTGACAATATTAAAGCGGCTTGAGCAAGTTCAATCAAATCTGATCGAAATGCCAGAGCACACTAAGATAGTTTATTTCCTCAACTTTTGTAAACAGCCTCAACTTTCACTTATACATTGTACTACACATAATATCCTGGACTTATTTCCATTAATCTCCAATAAGTTTGCTCTCCTAACTTGTCCCATTTCTCTAATAACTCACTGGTCAGCCAGATTAGAGAAAGATAATGTAAAATATTTTGAATATTGTCATTGTGAAATGATAATTAGTAGGAGCTGGCTTTTTATGTCTATGGCATGAAATATAAGTTGATAGAGAGTTTGATAATTTAGGTCTTTAGAAATCCACTTATTCCTATGCCCCAAACAGAAGCAATTTTAACAAGTGTCTTTGAAGAGGCAGACTTAGTAGGAGATTCAACTCTAGTACTAAGTCACTTTCAAGTATTTTCCATTAAGGGTTTTAGACCAGAAAACTAGGAAGCAAGGAACAGCAATGAATTAAGAATCCTGTCTTCCCATACTAAACCTTTGTTTCTGATGTCTTCAAGGAATATAAAATCTTGTGATCATTTAACCTCTAATGTAACCCCCCCAGACTTCCGGTTCCTGGTCCAGCTTACAGGGAGCATGGAAGTCATCCCTCCCATCCCAACAAGAAGTAAAACCTGAACAAACTGAATAACAACACTGCTCAGCCCTATCAGAGAATTGAAGTCACAGGGCTAACCACTGTCCCCCAAAATGCAGATGGGAAGCTCTTAGCTGGAGCAGTACTGACAGGAATGCTTGAACTATAGTTCATGAATTATTGAAGACTCAGTAAGACCCCAGGAGGAGGGAGGTCAGTTTTAGGGGAAAGGGGCACAATTTCCTGAGTTTTACCTCTAAAAGCCCCTCAAAATTCTCACAGTGAAGACTGGAGACAATATATCTTGTGATTCCAGCAGGGACAGGGGAAAAGTAACCACTTTCAAATATGCCCAGAGTGGTCTGTTATCCTTAACAAGGGGCTGCCCTCAAAAGAAATTATTTTACCAGAAGCTAAGTGACTTGGGTTTTACTAGAGCCCAATCCTTTTGGGCAAAGGAAAATATCCAATTCAAGCCCCTTCTAGCCTTCCTGGATCACCTAAGGGAGGGGGGGAGGAAGCCACACAGCGTTTGTAAAGGTCACTGCCGAGGATCACAGGGTCACTAAAAGTATGAGACCAAGTCATGGGTTAATAGGTGGTTGCTCCTCCTCCCACACCTTACCATGACAGGAACAGGGCTCCTGTATAACAGCAGGGTATTAAAATGGAAAGGACTGTAATGCTCAGATCTTATTTAAGAAGTTTCTAGAAAAACCCAAAGACAATAGAGGGGACAAAAACGAGGACTCTAGAGGAAATTTCACCTACAGCTACAGCAAACAGTAAACACAGACTAACTCTTAGCCAGATAAGCCTAAAACCTCTCAGTAAAGGCCTATTTGTCTTAGCTCTTTTCCTTGATACATCATATCTGGCTTTCAACAAAAAATTACAAGACATCCTAAAAGGTTAAAAACATAGTCTGATGAGACAGAACAAGTGTCAGAACCAGAATCAGATATGGCAGAAAGATGTTGGAATTATGAGACTGGGAATTTAAAATAACCAGAATTAATATGCTATAAGCTCTAATGGAAAAAGTGGACAACATGAAAGAACAAATGGCTAATGTAAACACAGAGATGGAAACTCTACAAAGAAATTAAGTGGAAATACAAGAAATCAAAAACACTGTAATAGAAATGAAGATTTCCTTTGATGGGCTCATCAATAAAGTAACCCCCCAAAACTGCACTTATACCCAGGAAAATTAATTTTCCCATGTATGCTTTAGTGGTAGCCCCAAGGAAGGCATATCCTGAGACCCATGGCTGGAGCCAAAGATGAAAGTAAACAAAAGCATTATGTCCAGAAAACAATCAGGAAACACTGGGTGAACTCAGCATAACTGAATCCAGCTTGGTTAGTTAATTCCTGACCAGGGGAATTTGGAAAATTTGTGGAACCATTGAAGTCTTGCATGCTTCCATTTGTCCCCATTGTTAAATGGAAACTTTAAATGTGGTTTCCTGTCCGCTGCTTTACTACTGTGTGTGGGGCGGTCAGGATGAGATAATTTCTCTTTTATTGTGTAGATTACTAGAATACATTTCAGGCTCTTGGAAGGGACTGCACCAAAAAACCCTAGCCTAAAGCAGAATAAAATAATTGGATGGGATTTGGGGACTGTCTTTCTTGGAGTCAGAGTGTTTCAAGTGTGGAAATAAGGGTTCACATAAATATTTGTGTGGAGAAAGACGTTGAAGCAGAATGCTAAGCCTCCTCCAGTTTATATTCTACCATTCTTCCAGAGCAGCAGTAGCCCCGTAGAACATTTTACATTGAGTTATGAAAATGTTCTTTAGCTGCACTTTCTAACACTTAACCACATGTGGCTCCGAATACTTGCACGAAGTACTGAATTTTTTACTTTATTTTATTTTAATTATTTTAAATTTAAACAGTTACTTGGGACTGGTGGCTATTGTATTGGACAGCACAGTTTGACAGTAATCCTTTTATGAGGCACATGGCTGGCTGAACAGTGAAAGTCTACCATTTCCCATTTCCCGCATGTCTCACTGTGGTCATGTGGACTAAGATTTGGCTATAGGATGTGAAAACACACAAAATATGCAAGTTCTAGATCAAATCCTTGAAAGGAAGGTATATTCCTTCTCTTTTCTTTGTTTCTTCTCTTTAAAACTGGTTGGAGGTTAAACAACTGATTCACCCTGAACTATGTGAATGAGAGCATCACCTCGGTGATGCCAGAACAAGATGGAAAGACAATGTCCCAGAATAAGATTTTATCTTGTTCAAGCCTCTGGTATTTTGAGGTTTTGATAACATCGATATGTTTACATTTGGTTTCATTTTTATTTTAATATCTTTTCTTGGGATATGCTGTGATTCCTGGATCTAAGTGTTCACATATTTCCTTAAGTCTAGAAATTTCTTAGTCATTTTTTGAATATTACATCTTCTTTATTTTCTCTACTCTGGTCTTATAAAAAATCTAATAAAATATATGTTAACTCTTCTAACTCCATTTTTCTTAACTTCTCTGACTTATTTCCCACCTCTATCACTCTGTGATGAATTCTGAGTAATTTCTTGAGATTAACCTCCCAGTTTTCTAATTTTTAATTTATCTATGTGCTATGTGATACTAAGATCTTAATTTCAGTGTTACTTTCATAGATTTCTCTTAGGTTCTTTTTCAATTTTGTTTCACTTCTTTTTCATAGCATAATTTTCCTTCTTTGAGTTCTGATTGACTTCTTTTATCTATTGAATATTTGCAAACACACTTTTTTTTAATGTTCCATGCTTGAGAAGTCTTATATGACTACAGTTCATAGTAAGTTTTATTGTGCTATTTGTTTTTCTTGCTGTCTTGTTCTGATGGCTTATTCCCAGTATATTTTATAAGTTTGAATTGTGAATTCACGATTGATAAGGCTATTTCTGAAGGTATTATGAGATATCTTGCACTCCATCAGGGTCTTGGACTGGGTTTCAAACCAGGTCCTTTACCCTGCTTGGGGTTTCCTTTGACCATGTTGTAGTATCAACTCAAGGGATGCCCTAAAACATATTGCCTTTCCCTTAGTATCCTTTAATGTGCAGGATCCTTGGTTATTAAGATCTACAAAGACCCTGTTTTATCTGTAACCTAAATGTCATCATACTACTGTGGTGTTCACCTTCTCTTCTGTTTTGGTCCCCTATCATTTCTCTTTCGTATAAACTTACTGACTTTTGTGAAATGATGTTTGTGCTATATTATTAAGCATTTGTGGGTGCTATGTATTTGTAAATTTTTTCAGCATGCCTACCTTATTTTATTATATACCTACTTTTGGCACCTCTATTATATTTTATTATATTGTGTGTGTCTGTGAATTTTAAGACAAAATATAAAATGAAAAATTAGCTTTGGCTTTTACATTTTTTCAACTTAGTGATGCTCCTCTCATCTTAATTATTAGTGGGTGTGTTTGTTTAAACTCTAATTAGTAAAAATAAAAATATCCACATGAAGCATGTTGTAAGTATTTTGAAACTTCCTACTTTTTCTCAAAACTTGGCAACATAGACCTAACATTAGGCTGTTTGGAACATTCTTTCTTTCCTTTATATATATATATATTCATAAGTTTGTTTGCTCATTCATCATCCTTTTGACCATTAATTTTTATAATTATTTATTAAGCACATTCTATGTTCCACTTATTCTATTTGCGTAGGGGAACTTTAAGAGACTAAAGTGGGCAATTCCAGGAACACGGTTTAATTTTACTTTCTTTACATTGAGCTGATTATTTGAAAGGGAATTTTAATTTCTATGGATTTTTTAAAAATGCCAACTGAGTTCACATTCATTAATTAAAATATAGAAGAATTTCAGATGCATTTTAATGTGAGAGTATTTTTTATTACAGCTCTTTGCTCTAATTTAAATGGGCACTCATCAACATTAAAAATTAGTATAGTATCATATTGCCCTGCCTCTATAACCTCATATACAGATCCATACAAACAAGTGATAAAATGTGTTTAGTAGCTTGTAGTAAATAGAATATAGGTTTTAATATAGCTGTAGTATCACTTTCATATAGGATATAACAAAATTATTCCTCAGACTTTAATTCAGTCTCGGTCTCTGTTTCTGTTTATATGTGGCAAAATATTTAAATGTGATTTTCTTTACAGTTATAGAATCAGACAAGGATTTTTTTCAGCAGGAGCCACTTTTTGAACATTATAAACAGAGATAAATGTTACAGGGTAAATGCAAAAACTGGCATTTGCCACATGTTCCCGTTTTTAATAAACATTTTTGACATGAAGCCATTTTTGGCATGATGCATGCTGTCATGTGACTCACAGCACCTGTCTAGGTAGAGTCACATGACAAAACCAACTCTTGCTTTCTGTTTTGCATTTGTTTCTTTTTTAATACAAAACTTTTGGCCTGTATTCTTTCAACATGAATCTAGAATAATAATTCAAGCAATATTCCTCAAATGTGTACATGACCATATCAATATCTACCATGCATTTTGTCATTTCCTTTTTTGTTAAACAATTTGACCCTCAAATGAAAGCTGTATGATCATTTTGCTTCAAGAACTGAACATTTTTAGTGTGCATCTCATATTCTTATGACTGACTTTCCTTCTGCACATTATGCAAATTATATTTGCATTTATCTACACCTGTACACTGAACAAATTACAAATTAAAGATGAAAAATAAAACCCTTGGCATAGGCTGCAATTGAGTCATATAGGCATTTCATTTCACCGCAAGGAAAAATTCTTGGTCCACAGATGGTGTACTACAGGAAATAATATTGCTTTCCAGGTCTCCACAGGTTTCACTGCTGAACAACAAGGCAACAAAGATATTAGAATAGTGCATAAAATGAGATCATAGTCTACACTCAGACATGCGGGGATACCTAACAGACTTCTGGTACCAGATTCTCTTTGCTAATCCTTGGCATGGATGGCAATGAGGTGACTCCCTTTTGAGTGTGCCCTACGATGCCAAGTCCCACTGAGCTAAAATTCACAGTAGCACAAAGCATAATTCTTTGGTACGTTGGACTATGATCGATTAGAATTTATTTTTTTCTCCCAAGGAATTATCAGCATATATTGTATGAAGACCCCCATGCTATGCTGTCAGTGAAAAAGAATAATGTTTTCAAAATATAGAAATCAATAAACAAGCTTTATACTTCTAAACCCATTCTGAAAAGAGATCTGATGAGATTTGATATGCAATGTGTGTTAGGAAATCTGGGATACTTAGTTGAGAAAGGTGTAGAAAACTAAGCTCAATGTAAATTTAATTAAATATATGAAGTCATTATCTATAATGCCCAACTCAAAACTTCAGGAATTTTGATGTCATCATATATTTTATATCATATTCTATTTGATGTCAATATCAGATGAAATAATAAGATGAAACATTACATTTTTTATTAAGTAGAATATTTCTTATAAGAGGAAGAATTAGGGTGAAGTGGAAATAAAATAGATGATAGAGATAGACAAACCTGCATTTAAATTCTGACTCCATCTCTTGCTGATGGCAGCCATGACATGCCAATTTTCTGGGCAAAATGGAACTATGGATAACTACCTCATAAAATTGTTGTGAGGTTTCAGCATGAAGACATCTATTGATACTCAATGAATGTTATTTTAGTAGAAAGGGTTACATAACACTTCCATATTCAGGTGTTTATTGTTTAATTTGTGTTATGATGGCATTAAAACCAAGGGAGAATGGTTCATTCTGTATCTATTTCTCTGATTCTTTATTTTGGTGTGTCCTGTCATAAGTATGGCTATAAGAAAGTGCACAAATTCTTTTGACATATTCTATAAGGCTTTTTTTTTCATATTATCTTTGCTGTTGTTGTTACAATTAGTTTGCAGTGCATAAAATGTGACAGCATTATCTGGGAAACAGAAGGACCTAATTTAAAAAGCAATATTATTTATTCATTATTCTAAATCTTGCTAACGGCTATCACATTCCTTTAAGGAAAGCCACATTTTTTTCCCTTTCTTTTTATAATAACTGCATATTGGCTTCTGAGATAGATCAAAGGAATTTAAAATCCACATATAATAAACTAATCTTAATTCATACATTGAAGAAGTTCTATATATAACTCTATATAGTCGAATTTAGTTAGACATTAAGTAGATTAAGACCTTTGTTTTTCAGGAAAGTGACAATGAGCTTGATCAATCTCAGATGGGGGAAGGGTAATCCTCACAGATAAGCCATAATAATCCTGTAAATTGTATGGAAGTTTTTGCTGACAAGGAAAATAATTTAGCTATTTCTGAATATTATCAACAAAATTCTTTGGAGGAATTGAGTATATCAAAAGTCCACCAATTAAACCGAAGTATGTGAAAGAGTTACTCAGAAAATTTCCCAATTTAAACATTATTTTTCCCAACTGATTCTTTGAAATTGTTAACCAAAGAGATCTCTCTCTGTCTCTCTGTCTCTCTGTCTCTCTGTCTCTCTCTGTCTCTGTCTCTTACAAACACACACACTTGCTAGGGTTAATACATTTAAATGCCTCAAAAACTCATGGATTTTTCACATATTTTGAATAACCCAGTCCTTTGGCAATGTCTTGGTTTCTTTTTTCTATTTAAAAAAATTTTTTAAATTGTTTTTTATTTTTTAAGTTCTCCTATGATTAGACTCTTGCATTTAAATGTTGTTGTTAGGGATGGTTCATGGTGGGGGATGAACCAGTGAGCCAGGACACTCTGTGACATGAATCTGTGAATCCTGTCATCCGGGGAGTCGAGCCGGGGGGCATTGTGGGCCCAGGGGTGGTAGGGAGGGACGGGGTGGATTGAATGAAAGGCGTTTGGTGGCCCATGGAAGTGTTTTCCATTGCCTTGTGGTGGTGGATACGGGACAGGGTGATAGTCATAAAAATTTATAAAAGTGTACGATCTAAAATGTGGACCTTGATGTGGACCAATGACAATGTTGGGGAACTATGTTTCACTATCTGTTTGTCAGTTATGTTGATGCTACCATCCACATACAAAAAGGTTTCGGTATGGAGGGAAATGGAGGAGGAAGTTGAGTATATGAGATTGTCTTGTATTCTGTGTGTGACTCTGCTGTGCCCAAAACTTCTTGGAAAATTAAATGATAAAAGGAGGGCTGCTTGATAGTAAGAAGGGGAATGTGCTACGAAACAGACTGGACACCAGATATTGCACCGACAAGGCAAAATAGGAAAAAAATTTTTTATACATATATATATTATTATTGTTTCACATTTTTTGAATAGCCCAATCCTTTAATAAAATTTTGTTTTCTTTTTTCTATTTTTAAAATTTTTTCTAAAATTATTTTTTTAGTTTTTAAGTTCTCCTATATTTTAACTCTTACATTTAAATATCATTATTATTTCATTTTCCTATTCATTGCAATTGGCTATTGTTATGGTTTCACCTGTGAAGAAGCTATGGATCACAGGAGGGTCACAATGGGGATGGGAGAGAATCATGGGTGGGGTGGGTGTCAAGGTTGGGGCTCCATGGGAGGAAGTCCACCTGAACATACATAAAAGGCATACATAATTGTTCAAATGCTCAGGGGACATGGTCACGGGGTGAAGAATTACTCAATAAATGGGAGAACACTGAATTCTCATCTTGGAGAGCTCTGCCATATTTTCCAGAAGAGTAGCAGCATCCCCCTGAGTGCAGGGGCAGTGTCTGGCAA
>PVKH010027425.1:0-13021 GCA_004027955.1 Chaetophractus vellerosus | reverse complement strand
TTGCCCTGTCCATGGCAGCTTTTTGCCCTGCCCACGGCGGCTCTGGCCCGCCCATGGCGGCTTGCCATTCTCAAGGCGGTCTGCCCGCTAGGAGAGGTCCCCGGGAACCGAACCCAGGGCCTCCCATGTGGTATGCCGGCGCCCTATCCACTGGGCTATCGAGCCGGCCCTCATTATGGTTTTAAATTGTGTTTCCCTATTGGCTAATGATGTTGAAAATTTAAGTTATTATTAGTCATTAATATATCTTCATTAGTAAAATATCTATTCACATCTTTTAGCTATTTTTAATTGGGTTGTTTTCTTGTTATTGAATGGTAATATTTCTTTATATATCTGAATAAATTTCTTTTATCAGATACATAATTTTCAAATATTTTCTCCTAGTCAGTGACTTGCCTTTTTATTTCAATAGGGTCGTTTGAAGTTCCTAAGTTTTAAATTTTGGTCAAGTGCAATTCAGTGATTTTTTTCTTATTGATCATGTTTTTGTGTCATGTAAGAAATCATTTCTGAGTACAAAAAGATTTTCTTGTTTCCCTCTATAAGTTTTATAGTTTTAGCTCTTATATTTAGATTCCTTTTGAGTTAGTTTTGTGGTATATAAGGTTCTAAGTTTGTGTGATATAAGAATCTAAATTAATCTTTTTTGTATATGGCAATACAATTTTCCCAGCACTATTTTATTGAAAAGACTCCTCCCTTGCCCCAGTGAATTGCCTTTGCACTTTTGTCAAAAACCAATTGACCATAGATGTAAATATTTATTTCTGGATTCACTATTCTGTTCCATTGATCTGTATGTCTATCCTTATGCCAACAAATGCCTAGACTTTGCAACACTGACAAAGAGGGTTTGACTTAACTGGGTTCTCACAAAGCATACCACAATACCACAAAAATGAACAACAACAACAAAAAGATGAATGGTTCCAATCAGTGTCACTTCAACAAAACAGAAAATGAATACCAAATCATACCAACACAGAACAATTGAGGAAAATTCTCCCCCCCCCCCCAAAATGAACCATGAAGTACAAGAAAACTGTGAAACAACAGTCCAAGTGGAATTAAGTATATGTAAACAAGCAGCTGGACATATGAAAACCTACCCTAATTAGAAAGACAAAAAACTAAGGGGAAAATGGACAGGAAGGAAGTAAGGGAAGGCAGGAAGGAGGGGGAAGTTAGTTCATTGAACTAAAAAAAAAATATGGAAGATAAAAAGGACCATATTATCTCAGAAATGAAAAATAAATTACATGGTACCCAAAGAAGAATAAATTCAAAAGAAAATTTAATAAAACACATCGAAAATGGCAGAAAAACCAACAAGAGAATGAAAAGGAGATAAAGAAGTAAAAAAAAAAAAAAAACAGAGAGAAAGTAATGGAATGGAAGATAGGTGAAGAAGCAATAACATTTGTATAACTGGATTCCTTGTAGAAGAAAAATAAAACAAACAGAATTAAGCTTTAAAACTATAATCAAAGAAAATGTTTCATAAATTTTTTAAAGTCTTGAGCCTATGTATTAAAAGGGTGTACTAAGTGCCTGACAAAACTCTCAGAACAATCAGCTCCAAAGCATATCCTAGTAAAACTATTAGATTTCAAATATAAATTTTAAAATGTTCAATGCCTCCAGTTTAAAAAAAAAATCAAATAACTTACAAAGGAAAATAAACTGGTGCTAGCTGTTTCAAAATCAAAGCACAAAGCAAGACAAAAATGAATCTGCATTTTTTAAAACTTCAATTAAAAAATATGAGCCAAGGATTTTATATTCATTCAAGCTGTCATTCCAGTAATAATTTTATGGAAAATAGGTTTCAGTTTAAGGAATTCTGTTCCCATGATACCTTCTTGAGGAACCTACCAGAGAAGAGCTTCATCTAACCATAAGATGACTGGGAAAATTTCAGCAGAAGGAAGAATTTTGTATGTTTTAATATATATAAATGTAGATCAAAGATGAAAACAAAGTGGGGGAATGAGGGTGGAAGATTAATGTGTAAATACTGCATGTTGTAACAAAGTAGAGGCGATACAACTGAAATATGGAAGAACAGAGAAGGAAAAAGTAGAAAAACTTACTAATTGTTGAATAGGCAATAGGTGGGAGTTAAAAGATGCAAATAAACACTGATACACCAGACAGTAAAAGGATAAATGAGAAAAGAACAGAGTAGTGGCATTAGAAAATATGTAAGTACAAAGGTACTAGAACAAAAATACAAATTTTCCTAAATACCAATATCTTTTAAAAATTACAGCAAAGGACACACCTCATAGGAAAACATAGCAAATATAACAAAATTCGCACAATTATAAAATATCATGACAAAGTTGAGACCAAGCATATTGGTCATATCAATTAATTTAAATGGGTTTAACTCACCTATTAAAGGAAAAAGATTTTCAATTGCTCACAAAGATTTAGTGATATGCTGTATACCTAAGATATATCTAAAATAAATTGATTCAGAAAGGCTGAAAATAAAGGGATGGGATTAAGAAATGAAGAAAAATGAAAAAAATAAAGGAATGAGAAAAGATATTCTAGGCAGATGAAAATAAGAAAGCAAGAGTAGCAATCCTGATTAACAATAGAATAGAATTCAAACCCAGAAGCATTACATGACAAAGAAAGGCCTTTTTCTTTTAATACTAAAAGGCAAATTTCATAACAAAGATATGACCCTATCAGAAACTATGGAGTGTACTTATAGTAATAAGAAAGATTAATCTTCAGAGGAAGATTAATAGTATTAAACACTTATCAGGAAAAATGCAAGAATAAAATAAATGAACTGCCAGCTCAAAAACCTTACAAAGTAACATGAAACTAAAAAATAAATCACAAGGAAGAAATAAAAAAGATAAAAATCATAAATTAATAAGGCAGAGCAGGGGTTGGAAAAATTTTCCCAAATGACTAGAAAGTAAATATTTTAGCCTGGGAACATAGGTTCTCTGCCACAACTATTCAGCTCTGTTCTAACACAAAAGCAGCCATAGATAGTGCATAAATGAATGGAACTGGCTTTATTAGAAAAACTTTATTTACCAAAACAGTTGATAATTTAGCCCCTAGGTTGACCCTTAAAGTAGTGTAGCTCAGTGGTTAAGCGCCTTCTTCCCATGTACAAGGTCCTGGGTTCAATCCCCAGTACCTCCCAAAAAATCACTTAATAAAACAACAACAAAAGAAAAATAATTTTTTTTAAGTAATAGGATAGAAAATAGTAGACCCAATTTAGATATCAAATCCTGATGTTTTTGGAAAAATTAACAAAATAGACTGACTTAAGTTCACTTGATCAAGGAAAAAAAAATAAAACAGATATATAAAATAAGAAATAGTAAGGGGGAGGAATTAACCATTGAAACAAGAGAAAATTTTTTAAAAATAAGAGACTCCTTTGCAGACTTCTTTTCAAATAAATTTGAAAACCCAGATAAAATGGATAATTTCTGAGGTAAATACAGACTGCCAAAAGTGGCCACCATATGGATTCAGACATCTGAAATAGATCAATTTCCATAATAGAAGCAGAGAAAGTTATTAAGAAACTACCCCAAGAAAAATCATCAGGGCCAGACAGTTTGATTAAAGAATTCTACCAAACTTTCAAAGATCAGATGTTCCCAATGCTCTATAAATTATTCCAGAGCAATGAAAATAAAGGAAAACTTCCTATAGTACAGAAAAAGAAAGTTAAAAATCAATATCATTCATCGATATCAATATAAACATGCTAAATAAAATATCAGCAAATAGGATGCCATATTACCTTAAGAAATGTATCACAACCAAATGGAAATTGTCCTGGGAATACAAGATTGGTTTTCTGTTACCAAATCCATTAATATCACACACCAGATTTATAGATCTAATGTTTTAAAAAATCATATGATTTCCATAGATGTTGAACAAGCCTTTGACAAAATTCCACACCAATTCTATATAAAAACAGGAATTGGGGACTGTTTTCTTAGCATGATAAAATATATGCAAAACTTCTTCCTAAAGTATCTTACTTAAAGGGGAATCATTAAAGGTATTTTCACTAAGATCAGAAACAAAGCAAGAATGCCCACTATCTCTGCTAATAGTCAACATTGTACTAGAGGTGTCAGCAGCTACAACTAGATAAACCAACTACAGCAAAGGCTGGCAAAGTATGGCCCATGGACCAACCTGACTTGCCTCCTGTTTTGTAACTTAAGGTGTGTTTTATGCATTTTATCGGAACATTTGTTTGTTTATTGTCTATAGTTGAGTAGTTGAAACAGAGACAGTATGGCCCACAAAGCCTAAAATACTATCTTACAAATATCTAAAATATTTGCCAACCTCTAACCTAGCGGCATAAGAATTCCTAAGGAGGGGGCCGGCTGTATAGCCCAGTTGGTGGGGCGTCAGTTTGCCACATGGGAGGCCCTGGGTTAGGTCCCCGGACCTCCTTGGGCAGGCGGACCGCCTCGAGAGGGCAGGCCAATGTGGGCGGGGCACACTGCCACGGTCAAAGGCAAGCCCCTGCGGGCAAAGGCAAGCCCCCTCGAGCAGGCGGAGACAGATGGACACAGAGGAATGCAGAGGAAAATGGACACAGCAAGAACAGGCAAAAGGGGGGGGATGTATAATAGATAAAAAATAATAATAATAAATAAATAATTCCTAAGGAAATAAAACTATCCATTTGCAAATGATATAACAGTATAACTGAAGAACCCTAGAGAATCAATGATAAAACTAATTTGAATAATATAAAAATTCAGTTAGGTTAAAGGATATAAAATTAATACACAGAAATCAATAGCTTTTATATACACAATCAATAACCAGTTAGAGGATATATAACTTATCAACAAAGAAGACTAAATAAGGAATAAACTTTTCAAGAAATGTGCAAAATCTACATGATGAAAACTTCCGGAAACATAAAAATAGCCTTTGGCAAATGAAAGGCATACCCTCTTCTTGCAGAGGATAACTCAACATTATAAAGATGCCAGTTCTCCCTAAGTTACTTTATAAATTTAATGCAATTCCAATTAAAATACCAGCAAACATTTTATGGAGTTAGATAAGTTGGTATTAAAGTTCACATGGAAAAACAAGCATGTGAGAATAGCCAGTAAACTACTGAAAGAAAAACTATGAGAGGAATCTAGTCCCGTCAGACATTAAAACATACTATAAAGCCTCACAACACTTGTTACATTTGTAGGGCTAACTTAATAGGGAAAACTGCCTTGACATTAGGGAAAGTTTGATTTGAGATCTGTTTTTTGCACCTCTCCATCTGAATGCTGAAGCTCACAGCTAAAGTTGAACATCAGAACTGCAGATGGGGGAGTTTAGCTACCCAAAGAGACAAGTTTTTTTTTAAATTTCTCCTTAAATGGGCAAAGAAAATTTAATTGGAGACAAAAAAGAAAAATAGTCTAAAGTAGTACAGTAATGTTTTAGCTTCTAGAAGAGAGAAAGAACAGGAAGGCAGTGTGGCCCACAGCCCAGGCTCACTCACCTGCAATTAATGATATGTCTGACTTTGTTCACTGTTGTATCAGCACCAGCCACAGAGTTGGCACTCAAAAGATATTTCATAAATGAATGAATGAACCATAAAAGATCAGCCCAGTTTATAAATTGTTCTCTTAATTTTAAATCCTTCCCATTGATTGTTTACATTCTTTACATATTTGCAAACCACTGAGCAACATTTTAATTTCTGGGTAGCTTCTGGCAAAATTAATAAAGCTGATTAATTTTAATTAAGCATTATGCAGAAACCAACTGATAACTGTTTTTGAACAGACTTTACTGTACTTGAGTTTATAAACAAACTTACTAGACTGTAAACTCTATGAGGACAGGGACATTTGTCTTTTTTTTTCACAGCTGCATCCTCCAGGACCTAGAAAAGAGCCTGGCATGTAACAGATGTGCCATAAAGATTTATTGAATGAATAAGAGAATTGTTTTTTAATACAAGAAAATATAGGATATAAGAGTATTTATATCTGTATTTAAGTGTGTAATGTAGGCATTTTAGGTATACAAAACAATCAGGAACTTGTAAATTAAAGCAATTATATCTAAGATATAAATGTTTTATTTTAAAGCATCGTTTTGTCAATTGACTGAGACTTTATGCTTTTATATGTCATTAATATTATTCAGATAGTTGGTTTTTCATATTTTTGACCTGACAATCTTAAAAAAAAGTTACACAACTCAAAGAGCAATTTAGAAAGAAAAAATTCACACAGGATCAGAAGGGCAGTGTTTATAAACAAAACAAATGATCCTAGCACTAGACTAAAAAAATAACTTTATACTTGGTAACCAATTGCCCTAAACTACTGTTTTTCAAATAAGTCAATATCTCTTGTTGCCACAGTTTTCTCACTTGTATAAAATTATCCCCTTCTAGGCCTAAAATTCTTCATTGTAGTACAAATCTTGTATTTGCAGATTTTTCTACTTAATATTTGTCATAAATTAAATTGCTTACTGGTTGGTTTCCTGCTATTTATTATATCTGAATTCATACCTAAAAAAAGTCCAAATGAAATAATTACTCTGTTAAAAGTTCTTACATTTTGGTTTGATTTTATCTGATTCATGTCTATGCATACTTTTAGGTAGGAATAAACAAAAACTCTCATCTATTCAGAATCTTTATGTGTGCCTATAAACAGTATAGCTGAGGGAAATTTTTGGTGTTTACAAAACAAAGAAAATTGTCAACAGAATGCCTGGCAGTAGACTTAACAGAAAAAAAATTTTTACAGCCTATAATTCATGAGGATTGGCTCAAAACAAACTGTCCCTGCCAACAGAAAATCTGACAATTATTCTGTTGTCTAATTTGGCTCAGCCTAAGTTGACCTTGTTTATTCATCTCAGTTTTTTAATTCTTGATAACTTGGCATAAGAGGAGAACATATGGCATCTGTCTAGGAAGTCCATTTCTGTATCTTGAACTGAAATAAATTTAGTATATACCGAGCATTCCCAGTTTACTGAGCTCTTAAGGTAGCTTTAATATGTATTAGATAGAGCCGGTTAAGTTCATATTATCCCCACTAGATGTTTTATGTTTGTTGTCTGTAAAACTAGAAACTAGAGAGCTTTTTCTAAGCCTCAGGAAACTGGCCAACTTTAAATATATTTCCATAGAAGATAGACAATCTTAAGCTCATTTAAAACCTAAAAATGAAAGAATGTCAGCAATTTGGCAACCTACAAATCAGTTTACAGGTTTTCACTGAATCTGTAGCTATGTTTAAGGAAGCTGATCAAGATAATTAAGAAAGATAATGCAAGTTGAAAAGAATATTTCCATTTTATCTCCAACTTTATCAGGTCTCCAATGAAGTTTCTTAGTTCCTTTTTCTGACCCACTAAAGCATATTGTGAAAGACAAGTTACATTTTATTGTGGCTTTAATATGGTTCAAAAAAAACTCTGAGGAAACAAGCTGCTTTAAAGATTTACAGCTTTCATGGAATCACAGTTTTCTAATACTACTACTAGAACTAGAAAAACGAAAGCCTCAGAAAATCGAAAGCTCCAAAACTTATATATGCTAAGGAATTTTGTTTTGGTTTTGAGTGTATCCTTTTCATTTTATTCACTAATTCAAATGAAAAACAGGAAAGTGTGATTTCACTGATTGTCACATATTTAAACACCCAACATAACAACACAAATACATTTCAAAACAACTGAAAATCTTGCAAAAAAAAACACAACAACACCTACTATTTCTTGAAAGAGCATTTTTCATAATGAACTGAAAAAGAGAAATTCTACAAGGATGATGAAATGAAAAGAACGGCAAAATAAAATAAATTTATTATCAAAGTATTAGTTGAAGTTTTTGGAAAAAATGAACAAGTCCAATATTTTTTGAAAATAAAAACGCTCTTTTTCTTTTTTTTTTTAATTATTGTTTTTAAAGATACATCGATTACATAAATGTTACACAAAAATTTTAGGGGTACCCATATGCCCCACCTCCCACACCCTCCTACATATACATTCTTCATTAGTGTGGCACATCACCTGCAATAGATACACACAATGCTCCTTTTCTGATCATGTATGCTGTGAAATCAAATGTGAAGTTTAAGATGCCAAATCATCTTCTTAAGACAATTTGGTCAGAAAAACTAGGACTGCTTCCCCTCCCTCAAATCAAATTGATTTACTGTTTTTTCTTTCTAAGAATGTGTGCAGTTTAAATTATGACCTATATTTAATTAAGGTAAAATAAGCTTATCTGTCTGTTTTTACATTTGTTTTTAAGTCACATTTGTCACTACTTACTCTGATTTTCAACCCCATTTAAATGGCTTCACTATAAGGAGCTTTTTTTATGAAAGCAGTTTGGATATGGACCTAAAGCTATGTTAAAAAACATTTAAATCTATGGTTTCAAAATCATGAAACGTATGCCATTGGGGTCCAGGCAGAAATGTTTAGCTGCTATTACTGTCTTTTTTTTTTTAAAGATTTATTTATTACATAACTTCCCTTCCCCCCCGCTGCGGGGGCGCGCCGAGACTTGGTCACTGTGCAGGCGCGGCTTTCAGTTCGCGGGTGGCTGGCTGCTTCCATTCGCGGGCGACCTGCCCTGCCCATGGCGGCTTTTGCCTGTCCGTGGCAGCTTTTTTGCCCTGCCCACGGCGGCTCTGGCCGGCCTATGGCGGCTTGCCATTCTCAAGGCGGTCTGCCCGCTAGGAGAGGTCCCCGGGAACCGAACCCGGGGCCTCCCATGTGGTATGCCGAGGCCCTATCCACTGGGCTATCCAGTCGGCCCCCTATTACTGTCTTATTCATGATTTCTTTGGGTCTATCTTTATCCTTCTGCAATATTTTTTCTGTGTCAAGAGAGATGAAAAAAGGTAAACAAATTAAAACTTTCAGGGAAGGAATTATAGAAAGGAGAAAACAATCTAAGAAAGATACACACAAAATTTATAACTAAATAATAGATGGTTTTGGTTTTTGCTATTTCTGTAAAGCTGAAAACAGAGCTGGTCAAGGATACTGAATTGCATTGTGCAGTTATGGTGGATCCCCAGGAAAATCTCCCAAATGGAGCCTGAGACACCCTGACACCATCATGTATTCTCTTTTTACAGACTGTCTGTATTGGTCATGGCTCAAGGGACTGTGTAATTCTTGCCAGAGATATGCTGCATATCTAAAACAAGGAAGAACACATCATCTGCAAATCCCTCATGTTTAGAATTTATGACATATTTGCTTTTCTTATATATGTTTGTCTAAACAAGTTTGGGGAAAATTTTTGCTTTCACACAAATAATGTGTAGTAAATAGGTGATGTGTGTCCTTCCTAGTAATCACCTTCATAAAGTATATAATGTCTTTTAGTGATACTAAGATTGACCAATGGATTCTTTATTAGAAAATTCTCTATCAACTTTATCCTAATGTTTTGGAATGCAATGAAAAGTTGACTAGATTATTATTTTATCAGGGTGATTTTCTAATTCTGCCATTCCTTCTGCATTTATTAATTGGAATTCTTCTACACAGGAAAGGTATCTTTATCAACTATATAGTTTCCCTGAAAGGCAGAGTCATTACTTAATGATTTCCCTAGATTAATCAGTTTTCAGAGTAATGAAATTTATGTCCTATCAACCTCCAGTGGTGACTATTTGGTGGAGTGGGGGTGGGAAGTCACATGGATTTTAAATAATGCTTGATATGTTTCAATCTATGTAGCCACAATTCTTTCCAAATTGTTACATTTTGTAAATCAGTATAAATTTTTTTCAGAAAATAATTTTGTTAGGACGTATCAAAAGCCTTCAAATGTCTCTTTTATGATATATACATAGAAATGTCCATCACATTATCATAAAAGGGAACAATCTAAATGATCATTGGAGAACTATCAAATAAAGTATATCCAAATAATGGAATATTTTACAGCCATTAAAAATCATGATTATCAGGTTCTGTATCCAAGTAAGTAGTACACTCCTCCATGTCTCTCCCCTTCAATATAGGTAAAATCCTAGCCAGAATCCAAGATGTAGCTATTTAAGGACACTGAAAAGTAAACAGTGACAGGTAGACTGGGGAAGAAGACCACGATTTGAAATACCTCTAAAATGTTGGTAAGTTTACCAGTGCTTTTCCCCACTCTAGTTCACCACAAATTGGATCCGGAGGCAGATACAGCCACAGAGGTGTGCAGCAGAATGGAGTAACTGAAGCCCAAGCCTTTTGCTAAAGGATCAAAAAAGGCAGCCCCAAAGAACTAGAAAGTACTAAAGATTACAGAAATGGAGTAGTTCAGGAAAGTGACCACATGAAGTTATTTATAAACTGCAGGGCTTAATCAATGCTGTGCTGCATGGATCTGATCCTAATTAGCATGTTAAAATGTGAAATTTAAACT
Source organism: Chaetophractus vellerosus (assembly GCA_004027955.1). Classification (NCBI taxonomy): domain Eukaryota; kingdom Metazoa; phylum Chordata; class Mammalia; order Cingulata; family Chlamyphoridae; genus Chaetophractus; species Chaetophractus vellerosus. The sequence goes on along the minus strand of PVKH010027425.1, from coordinate 2,565 downwards.
AACAAACAAACCATCAACCAGGATGCAGACTGACCACTGGGTGGCATGCACAAAGATGGGTCTAAATAGTATTGCAAGGCTTTGAAAACTGAACTGACATTGAAACCACAGCTCACAGAGGTTAGACTGAAACTTGTACTCTAAGTCTAACCGGAATGACTGCCTGCAAATTGAAACTATTAATATTCATCTGGGCATTTTTAATAAATACGTCAAAATATACAGGATACAATCCAAAATTACTCAGTACATAAAGCAAGAAATCTCAACTTGCATGAGAAAAGATAATCAACAGCAATACCGATATCAGAATTAGCTGATAAAACCTAAAAGTTATTATTAAAATGATCCAATGATCACAAAAACTCTTAAATGCAAATATAAAAATAGAAAATATAAACAAGTAAAAATATTAGAATTCAAAATACAAAAACCAAAAAATTTTAAAGATATTGGATGAGTTCAATAGCAGAATGGAGATGACAGTGCACTTGAAGACAGAGAGTAGAAATTATACAATCTGAAAAACAGAAGAAAAAAATAAAACACCACAAAACAATCAACAGAGCCTCAGAGATTGAGATTACAGGTCTAACATTCATGCCATCAGAGTCCTAAAAGGAGAAGATAAAGAGTACAGTGTTGAAAATATATATACTCAAAGAATGATGGCTGAAAATTTCCCAAATTTGGTGAAAGACAAACTTCAAATTAAAAAATCTCGGTAAACCAAAAACAAGATAAATGCAAAGAAATTACTATCAAGACTCATCATAATCAAACTTCTGAAACTAAAGGCAAACAAAAAATCTTTAAAGCAGACCAGAAGGAAGAAGCACACTATTTTATTAGCACTGAAAGAAAAGACTGCCAACACAAAATTCTATATATGGTGAAATTATCCTTGAGAAATAAAGGTGAAATAAAACATTTGTAGATGAAAGAAAAGTAAGGGACTGTATTGCCAGCAGACCTGCTCATAACATTGTCTAATTAAGTAATATATAAGAAAACTACAAAAAGCCTGAAAGGTAAAGGGACCTATATAATGGTGAGCCTTCTACATTCCACTTGATTTGGTAAAATATTGATTCTAATTAGACTTTGAAAAGTTAACTATATATGTTGTAATCCCTAGATCAACCATTTTTTTAAAAATTACAAAGTAAATCATCAAAAACACAAAAATGAATTAAAATAGAATACATGAAAAAAAGTTAGAAAAACCCAAAAGAAAGCAGGGAAGTAGAAACAAAACAAAACAAAACAAAAAGAAAGAAAAACCCAGGGAACAGAAAGAAAACAAACAATAAAATATTAAGACTTAAATTCAAACACTTCAGTAATTACATTAAATGTAAATGGTCTAAACACATCAATTTAAAGGAAGATATGATCAGAATACGTTTTTTAAAAACTCACTTTAAATATGCCTAGGTTAAAGTAAAAAGGTGGAAAAAGATATACCATGCAAATTCTACTAAAAAGAAAGCTAAGGAGAGGACTGTGGGAAGATGTCAGAGCAGGAAGCTCCAGGAATTAGTCCCTCCATCAGAACAACTATTGAATGGGCAAGAACTGTCTGAATCAACTATTTTGAAATTCTTAGCCTTGTGGAACATTGTGCAGCATCCAGGGAAAAGCTGAAGGAAAAGGCTGGTAAACAGTGGTAAATATTGGTGAATTTCACTCTCTGTGTCCCCATCTTGCAGCAAGTAGCAGTGGGGTCCTCAACCCCAGCACCTGTTGCAACTCTGGTGCCAGCGTGAAATATAAAGACCAAGATCTGGGGGTATGAGGTCCTATCCCTGATCACAGCTTTTAATCAGCTACTTCAGATGGCTGGGTACCCTGTGCTGAGGACAGCCATTGTTTCATCTAGCTTTGGACAAAAACAGCAGAGAAATCTTAAAAACAGTATCCTTCCTCAAACCTATGGGAAACAATTAAGGGGCTGCATTAACTGAACAAGTGCTGAATCAAGAAAACACAACTTCGGAAAGCCATAGGGGGAAGCAGACGTGGCTCAAGCAATTGAGCTCCCGTCTACCACACAGGAGGTCCTGGGTTCGGTTCCCAGTGCCTCCTGGAGACGACAAGCAAGACAGCGAGCTGGCATGACTGGCAGGCACGGCAAGCTGATGCAACAAGATGACACAACAAGGAGACACAAAGAGGAAAGACAATGAGAGACACAACAAAGTAGGGAGCTGCGGTGGCTCAAGCCATTGAGTGCCTCTCTCACACATGGGAAGTCCCAGGTTTGGTTCCTGGTACCACCTAAAGAGAAGACAAGCAGACACAGCACACAGTGAATGGACACAGAGAGCAGACAGTGAGCACAAACAATGGGGGGGGGTTTGAATAAATTTTTTTAAAAAATCCATAGGAGAGAGAAAGGGTGGAAGAGAAGTCCAAGGACAGAACCATAGGGCACTCCAGCGTTACAAGGTTAGGGAAATAAGACAGAATTTGCACACACATACACAAAAAAACACTAAAAAGAGATGGCCAGTAGAGTGATGTCCTGAAATCCAAATTAAGAAAATTTTTCTTCACTTTTGT
>PVKH010027424.1:0-13018 GCA_004027955.1 Chaetophractus vellerosus | reverse complement strand
CAAGCCAGGCACTGAAGGAAAAATTTTACCTGAACTGACTGATATAAATTTAGCAAATTGAGTAGATGCAGAGAGCTAGAGTCTGGAAAATAGGTTTACAAAAGACAGAAAGGGAGTAGAGCATTGTGAGCCAATGCCCATATGGGCAAAATCCATGATAATGTGGATGGGTGTAGTTGTGCAGTGAATGGGCATGACAGGAGTGCAGTGATGCTATTGGGTTCAGCAGTGCTGGTCTGTGGGCGGGGTAGGATGGGTCATTCGGTTGAACTGTTTTTATTAAGAAAGGATGCTGTAGCCGTTTGATGTAATTATGAATTCCAAATATCGATATTGAATCATGCTTGTAAGCTGATCTGTTCATCTGGGCATGATTAAGCTATTATTAGGACGTTGACTGGGCGTTGAGCCCCACCCCTTGGTGGATGGGGGAATCGAATATAAAAGGCAAGACAAAGGCCAGAGGGAGCAGATTTGAGAAGCAGTTTTGATGTTGGAGAGAAGGCCCTGGGAGAAGAAAAGTGAGAGAGCCTCATGGTATACCGCTGACCTTGTGGAGGAAACGGTTGCTAAGCCCGGAGAGAAATGCAGTCCGGGGAAGAGAGGAACCCAGAAGCCTGAACCCTGGCAAACGTCGGCAACTGTCTTGCTCCAACACATGGCAATGGACTTTATAAAAACCAACCAATTATTGGTATATTGCAAAGGCACTTCTTTGGCCGACTAATACAGATGCTATATCTTGTCAAATGCTTTTTCTGTATCAATAGTGTGATCATGTGATCTTTTCTTTTGATATGTTAATGTATATTACATTGATTATATTTTTCATGTTGAAATATCCCTGTATACAAGGGATAAAACCCATTTGATCATGAGGTATAATTCTTTGGATGTGTTGTTGAATATGGTTAGCAAGTATTTCATTGAAGATTTTAGCATCTAAGTTCATTAGAGAGATTGTTCTGTAGTTTACTTGTGGCACCTTAATGTGGCTTTATGTGGTTTTTCTAGTGCCATCTTTACGAGATTGATGTTGGCTGTGGGTTTTTTATATATGCCTTTTATCATTTTGAGGAACTTTCCTTCTATTCCTATCTTTCACAGTGTTTTTATCAAGAAAAGATGATGGATTTTATCAAATGCCTTTTCTCCATCAATAGAGGTGACCATGTTTCTTTCCCTTCAATTTGTTATAATTTGTTATTGTGGTATGTTATGATGATTGATTTTCTTGTGTTGTGTTTCTTTGTTGGAAGATTTTTTATGCCTGTTTCAACCTCTTGTGATTGTTTTGTTGAGTGTTGAGCTCTTGTATTTCTTGTAGAGTCGGCAACTGTCAAAGTATGGTGTTTATTCATTTATAGGAATTTTCCATTTCATTTGTTGGAGTACAATTTCTCATATCACCTTATGATCCATTTTATTTCTGTAGGTTTAGTCATAATGTCCCCCTTTCATTTCTGATTTTATTTATTTGAATCTTCTTCCTTTTTTTCTTAGTCTAGTTAAGGGTTTGTCAATATTATTGATTTTCTCAAAGAATCTGCTTTTCTTTTGTTGATTTTCTCTATTTTTTTATTCTGAATTTCATTTATTTCTGCTCTGATCATTTCTATTTCTTTCTTTCTGGGATTGGTTTGCTGTTCTTTTTTGTGTTCAGCCAGGTGTTCAGTAAAATCTTTGACTTTACCTTTTTATTGTGTTACTCAGTGACTTTTATGGTGTTTATGCAAATCTTATAAATCAAATCAAGGAGTTGATAGACAGCATGGCTAAAGATATAAAACACAATTATTCTTAAAACAGTTTGTCAAAATAATAACTTAATTTGGTAAACACAGATTTACATTTTCATCAGACCAGGAATTTTAATTATAGCAAAACTTTTGGCAACATATAGTAATTTCTTAACATAAGAGCTGTTTTATAATTTTCATGCATTGGAGGTTAAAAAACCTTAGTTTCCACAACATCCCCAAATTATTAATATCCTTAAAATAATACTATTAGGCCATGAAAAATAAATTACAATCATTTAATGTGTCTGAAGCATAATCCAAGGGAACATGTTCATAGCTATCAAAGACATTTTCCTTTACTAACTGACCTTTCCATTTGGGCTTTGATAATCCATAACAGATAACCATATCCAGAAGGGCAGACTGTTTTTGTTTTCATTTAAAAGTTTTATTGAAGTATATCATTCACACATGAACATACATAAATAATAAGTGCAAAGCAGTAGCTGTAAACTTACAAAACAAACATGCATATCATTATACATGGCTCACATACAACAACCTAGCACCAACACCTTTCACTGTTGTGAAACAATTGCATCAAACTATGAAAGAGTATCATCAAAATATTACTACTACCTAGAGCCAATATCTTTTATTTGGTGTGTTTTGCCCCAATGTACCCAATTATTAACACCCTGTATAAGTATTATATTCTTGTTATAGTTCACGAGGAAATGTTCTCATATTTGTTCTCTTAACCACATTCCAACTTCCACCAGACTTCATTGCATCATACAATCTGATGTTTTGTACAATCCAAAGTATGCACTCAATGACTTTTATTTTCATTAGAGAGTTATGCTGCCATCACATCATTCAGTTTTAGAATGGTTTCATTACTCCAAAAAGAAAAATCCCATACCCTCTTATATCATCTTATTGTTATTCCCAGAATTGATATAATATTTTCTTTGCTCCCATTGCTGCAAAAATATTATGGTATTAATATTAACTATCACCCATACATTACATTAGTTGAAATTTTGCTGTGTATCAAGACATTCTTAACACTTTGTAAAAATCATTCTTATATTAACACTATTAACTACAATCTTCATCCACCACCAAAATCACTGTTACACACGCCCTACATTATACTCTAGCTTCCTTTCAATTGACATTTACATCTGCAGACTACCCATTTCTGCCACAATCACATTTATAAATCTTCAGTATTATTTTTATCCACTACAATGTATTACCATCAACTCTATTCATTTCTGCACATTATAATAAACTATTTAAAATTCTGCACACATTAAGCATCAGCTCCCATTCTCAATCCCCTTTCTATCTCCTAGTAACCTATACTCTAGAGTTTACTTCCGTGAGCTAACCCATTGTATTTAGTTCCCATTAGTAAGACCATACAATATTTATCCTTCTGTGTCTGGCTTATTTCACTCAACCTAATGGCCTCAAGGTTTATCCATGTTGTCATATGCATCCCAAATTCCTTTCTTTTTACATGTGAATAGTATTCCATTGTATGTATATACCACATTTTATTCATCCATTCATCCCTTGATGGACACTTGGGCTGGCTCTATATATTAGCAGCTCTGATGAACATCAGTGTGCAAATATCAGTCATGACTTTCTTATCAGTTCTTCTGAATATATTACTATTAAAGGGATTGCAGAATCATACAACAGTTCTATATTAAGCTTCAAGTTAGTGCCAATCTTTTCCACAGAGGCTGCACCATTCTACATTCTCACCAACAGTGAAGAAGTGTTCTTATTTCTGCAAATCCTCCCCAGCACAGGTAGTTTTCTTTTTTTAAAATAATGACCATCCTATAAGGTGTGGAATGGTATCTCATTGTAGTTTTGATCTGTACATCCCTAATAGCACATTTTTTCATGTGCTTTTTTGGCAATTGTAATCCCTCTTTGGAAAAATGTCTATTGAAATATTTTGTCCTTTTTTTAATGGGGTTATTTGTCTTTTAATCATTGAGTTGTATGATCTCTTTATATAACCTGGGTACCAAATTCTTATTGGATATGTGGTTTCCAAATATTTTCTTCCATTGAGTATTCTACCTTTTTACTTTCCTGGCAATGTCTTTTGAAGAGCAAAAGTTTAATTTAGAGGAGGCCCAATTTATCTATTTTTTTTCTTTTATTACTTGTGACTTGGGTGTAAGATTTAAGAAACTACTACCTACAAGAACTTGAAATTTTTCCCTACATTTTCTTCTAGGAATTTTATGGTTCTAGCTTTACATTTAGGTCCTTGATCCATTTTGAGTTAATTTTTGTATAAGGTGTGAGATTGGAGCCCTCCTTCTTTTATTTGGGGATGGATATCTAAGTCCCCTTAAACTATTAAATAGAGTTTTCTGGCCCATTTTGGTGAATTTAATAGCCTTGTTAAAACTCACTTGATAGTAGATGTGAGGGTCTATTTCTGAGTTCTCACTTCGGTTCCATTGGTCAATATGTCTCTCTTTATGCCAACATCATGTTGTTGTTTTTACCAATGAAGCTAAGTAATATGATTTAAAGCCAGGAAGTGAGAGTCCTCCAAATTCATTGTTCTTTTTAAAGACATTTCTGGGTATTCAGTGCCCTTATCCTTCCAAAAAATTCTGATAATTGGCTTTTCCATTTCTGCAAAGAGTGTGTTAGGGATATTTATTGAGATTGCATTAACTTTGTAAATCAGTTTGGGTAGAATGAACATTTTAATGATATTCAGTCTTCCAATCCTTAAACATGGAATGTCCTTGCATTTATTTAGGTCTTTTTACATTTCTTTCAGCAATATTTGTAGTTTTCTGAATGCATGTCCTTTATATACTTGGATAACTTTATTCCTATATATTTGATTCTTTTTGTCACCATTATTAATGGAATTTTTTCCTTACTTCCTCCTCAGGTTGCACATCATAAGTGTATAGAAACACTGCTGCTTTATACATATTAATTCGGTCTACCACCACTTTTCTGAACTCAATTATGACTTCTAGTTTCTTTGTTGTGAATATTTTAGGATTCTCAGGTGCCTTTAATTTCAGTTTCTTGTCTAATTGATCTAAATAGAACCTCTAGCAAAATATTGAAAAATAGTGTTGACAATGAGCATCATTATCTTGTCCCCAATCTCAGTGGGAAAGCTTTCAGTCCTTCACCATATATGTACTTTACGATGTTTAGAAAGCTTCCTTATGTTCTTATCTTTCAGTGTTTTTATCAAGACAGTGTACTGTATTTTGTCAAATGCCTTTTCTGCATAAGTTGAGAGGATCATATCATTTTTTCCTTCATCAATATAGTAATGCAGTTTATTACACTAATTGGTTTTCTTGTGCTGAACCACATTTGCATAACAGGATAAAATCTACTTGAGCATGTTGTATTATATTACACTAATTGTTTTTTTGTGTGTGCTGAACCATACTTGCATACCTGGTATAAAACCCACTTGATCTTGGTGTATAATTCTTTTAATGGGCTTTTTCATTAAATTTGCAAGTATTTTGTTGAAGATATTTACATGTATATTCATTAGAGGAATTGATCTGTAATTTTCTTTTTTTGTAACCCTATTTTGGCTAAGAGTGATTTTGGCTTCATAGAATGTGTTTAGTAGCCTTCCTTCCTTTTAAATTTTTTGGAAGAGATTCAGCAAAATTGGAATTAAATCATCTTTGACAGATTTATAGAATTCATCTGTGAAGCCATATGGTTCTGGGCTTTTCATTTTTGGGAGTTTTTTGATGATTATTTCATTCTCTTTTCTCATGATTGGTATGTTGAAGACTTCTATTTCTTCTAGGGGCAGTGTAGGTTGTTTGTGTGTTTTTAGAAATTTGTCCATTTGGCTACATTGTTTAGTTTGTGACATGCAATTATTCATAGATCTTTTTATGCTTTCTTATTTATGCATAGTCAGTGGTAATGTCTCCCTTCTCGTTTATGATTTTATTTATTTACATTTTCTCTGTTTTTTTTCTTTTTAGTCTAGCTAAGTTTTGTCAATTTTGTTGATCTTCTCAAAGACCAACTTTTGTTTTTTTAATTCCCTCTATTGTTTTTTGTTCTCAATTTCAATGATTTCTGCTCTGATCTTTATTATTTCTTTCCTTTGACTTGGTTTGGGATTAGTTTGTTGTTATTTTTTTAGTTCCTCCAGGTATGTAGTTAGGTCTTCGATTTTAGCTCTTACTTTTTTAAACATTGGGGGATACAGATTTCCTTCTATGCACTGCCTTTGCTATATCCCATTGGTGTTGACATTTTTACTCATTTCGAGTTATTTACTGATTTCTCTTGCAATTCTTCTTTGACCCACTGATTATTTAAGCATGTGTAGTTCAATTACGATATATTTGTGAATTTTCCCTTTTTCTATCAGATTTCCACCTTCATTTCCTTATGATTAGAGAAAGTGCTTTGTATATTTTCAATCTTTTTAAATTTATTGAGACCTGTCTTTTGACCTAATATTTGGTCTATCCTGGAGAATTAGGGTTAGGGTTAGGGGTCTGTTAAGTCTAGTTCATTTATCATGTTACTCAGGCTCTCTGTTTCCTTATTTATACTCTGTCCAGATGTTATATCCAATGCTGAGACTGATATATTGAATTCTCCAACTATTATTGTAGAGATATCTATTTCTCCCTTCAATTTTGCCATTGTGTGCCTCATCTATTTAGTCTATCTTTTACTGTTTAAGTTAAACTTATTAATAATTTTCATTTCTACATTCTTCTCCCAATTTCTCACCCTAGTATTTTCCTTTCAGGCAGTAAAACACCCCCCCCCCCCCATTTTTGAGGTACTGGAGGTGGGGATTTAACCTAGGGCCTTGTATGTGGGAAGCTGGTGTTCAACCACCTAGAAACATTGGCTCCTTTGAGTTGTTTTTTCATTTGTTTGCTTCTTGTTTGTTTTGTTGTTGTTGTTGTTTTTAGGAGGCACTGGGGATCAAACCCAGGACTTCCCATGTGGTAGACAGGCTGTCAACCACTGGAGTTCCCTGTAGTACTCCATTTAGTACTCTCTTGAAAATATAGTCTTTTGGTAACAAAATCTCTCAGTTTTTGTTTGTCTGTGAAGGCATTAAACTCACCCTCATTTTTGAAGGACAGTTTTGCTGAATAAAAAATTCTAGCCTGGCTGTTTTTCTCTTTCAGTACCTTATATACACCATACCACTGCCTTCTTGCCTCCGTGGTTTCTGATGAGAGATCAGTAGTTAGTCTTATTGAGCTTCCCTTGTGAATGATGCATTGTTTTTATCTTGCTGCTTTCAGAATCCTGTCTTTATCTCATATGTCATTCTTAATAGTAGGTGTCTCAGCGTAGGTCTATTCAGGATCCATTGTCTTTTTCAGATATTGATATTTACGTCTTTACTAAAGCTTGGAGTTTTAAAAAAATTTTTTAAAGATACTTAGATTATATAAATTTTACACAAAAATATAAGGATTCCCATATGCCCCACTTCCCACACCTCCCACATAAACAGCCTTCATTAGTGTGGCATGTTCATTGCAATTGATAAATGCATCCTGGGGCTTTGCCATTCAGCATGTACCATAGTTCACATTGTAGTCTACCCTCTCTCCCACACAATACAATGCAAATATTTAGAGCTCTTTTAAAATTTTTTATTTGTTAAATACTTGATACCATCAAACGGTAGGAAAATATACACCATACAAACAGACAGATGCATATGGAAGGCATGTAGCTTCAATTAAAAATCTTTAACCATGATTCAGACACAAAATCACAGAAATACAAAAATACAAAACTCACTAGTATGAACCACGATTTGTACATTTTTTCCTTTTTCCTGGAAATTTATCTTCTAATATAAAGCTATAAAAATTGTGCATATGGGAGTTCACCCCATTTTTATTCACTAATGCAAGTTTAAAATTTATATTCTATTATATTTAAGAGAATGATTCTCTGGCTCTGTAACCCAGATTCTAATTTATTCAGGGACCATGCTGTGTTACAAAAGAATAGCGTTTTGTTCTTTTCCAATGATTCATAACTAAACATAGACCAGTTGGAATGCATTTTAAAGGTCTTCAGTGAATTGTTACTAATAGCTTTTTTATGGTTACAATTATTCAGTGCCAACATATTTCCCAGGGTTAGATTGTCCTTAGCTGGACTTATAGTATATTAGTCAGAGTTCTCTAGGGAAACAGAATCATCCTTAGTTGTTTGTGGATATAATCAGCCATCTATGCAATCAACTCACTGATGATTAAAGTCCATAAACTGCCTTTGTATTACAATTAACCCATTGCTTGCTTAACCAGACAACTCAGCACCACTACCTGGATGAATTGACACATTAGCCTAACCATGCCATTGTAACCCTTGTCAACTTGGAAGCCATACACATTACCTTAAACCATAGTTAATCTCTAAATAAAAACAATAACATATATATATATATATATATATTTCCAAAGAAAAAAAGTTCAACTATCCTCCATAAAACTGGAAAGGCACTATTTCCTCCAGAATAGAGTGCAAGTCCTTACATAGTATTCACTCTTAAACTCGACATCCTTAAATACTAGGACATGAAGCTAATACAACTTATGTCATATGATAAGGGAAAAGGTTAGGGAAGAAAACAATTATGTTCATTTTATGTACATGTACATAGATTGGGTTGTTGCAGTTTTCCATTGACTTTAATCACAGGTCATGATAGTACTAAAAGATGTCCTAGGGGTTCTCCTGTATTGCAGGCAAACTCTCCTTCACCTTCATTGAGTAGGTTCAGTCTGATTTCCCCTTGGTAGTCAGGATCAGTCACCCTAGCCAGTACAGTAATTCCCTTCTTTGCCTGTTGAGTCAGAGGCATGAGGTGCCCAAAGTGGCCAGGTGCCAGTCTTGGCTTCCACTTCAATGGAATCATTGTTATGTTCCCTGGTGGCAGCATTCCTCCTTTTGGAATGGAGACCTGTAGAACAGCAGAGCTTAAGGGTGCAGGGACAGGAAGCAAAAATTCTCCTAGTGGATTACTAGGGGTGATAGTAGTATGTGGTGCCACTCCTATTTCCACCCCTTGATTCCTGGACCTCTGAATCATGGCTATGGGGGAAACAGCACCACAAAGTGAAAGCTGATTTAGGGCATACACAGTCTCCTGGAGAACATTGCTCCAGCCTTGCAAGTTATTGCCAACTAGTTGGTACCATACTTGAGTGTTCAAAAGGCCATTCTACCGTTCTACCAATCCCGATGCTTGAGGATGTTGGGGAGCATGGTAAGACCTGTGAATTCCATGAGCATGTGCCCATTCCTACATATCATTTGCTGTGAAATGGGTTACTTGTTCAGAAGCAATTTTGTGTGGAATTCAAGGCAGTGGACAAGATATTCAGTAAATCCATGGATGGTAGTTTTGGAAGAAGCATTGTGTGCTGGGAATGCAAACCCATATCTGAAGCATGTATCTATTCCATTTAGAACAAATTGCTGCCCCTGATGGAAGTGGTCCAATGTAATCAACCTGCCACCAGGTAGCAGGCTGATCACCTTAGGGAATGGTGCCATATTAGGGGTCTGAATATGGGACTGCTCCTGGCAGATTGCACATTCAGCTGTCATTATATCCATGTCAGCCTTGGTGAAGGGAAGTCCATGTTGTTGAGCCCATGTATAACCTCCATTTCTACCACCATTGCTACTTTGTTCATGAAAACATTGAGCAATAACAGGAGTGGCTGGGGAAAGAGGCTGAGTGCTAGCCACATACAGGGTCATCTTATTCCTTTGAGTATTAAAAATCTTCCTCTGCTAAAGTCACCCTCTGTAGGAGCATTCATGTGGGATACAAGTATCTTCATGTTTTTTGCCCACTCAGAAAGTTCTATCCACATACCTCTTCCACAGACCTCTTTGTCACCAGTCTTCCAATCTTGTTTCTTCCAAATTCTTGACCATCCAGACAAATCTTGGGAACAGCCCATGAATCAACATACAAATGCACTTCTGGTCATTTCTTCTTCTAAGCAAAATGAACAACCGGGTGCACTGCTCAAAGTTCTGCCTACTGGGAGGATTTGCTCTCACCACTATCCTTCAGGAACATCCCAGAAAGGGGATGCAGGGCTACAGCTGTCTTCTTTCAGGTGGTACCTGCATATTGTGCAGAACCATCTGTAAACCAGGCCCAAATTTCCTCTTCCTCAGTCAACTGATTGTAAGGAACTCCACAAGACATCACAGCTGTAGGCTGGGTAGGAGAAGGTAATGTTGCAGGAGTTGTAACCATGGGCATTTGGGCCACTCTCTTATGTAAATTACTTGTGTCTCAGGACATGCTTGAGCTCTATTTTATGTACGTATACCACTTCCACTTTATGGTGCCGTGCTGCTTTTGCATGCCCAACTTCATGGCTTGGTGGGTCTGACAATATCCAGCTCATGATAGGCAACTCAAGTCTCATGGTAAATTTCTGGCCCATCTTCTCTCATGAAAATGCTTTACCAATAAGTCTACAGTCATTGCTAATTCTTGCTTACTTGGTCTAGTCAGCATGATATCATAAATATAATTGGTCAGTGTGATGTCTTTTGGGAGGGAGTGATGATCAAGTTCCCTGCAGACAATATTATGACATAAGGCTGTAGAGTTGATATATCCCCAAGGCAGTTCAATGAAGGTGTATTGCTGGCCATGCCAGTTGAAAGAAAACTGTTTCTGGTGGTCCTTAATAATGGCAATTGAGAAAAACCATTTGCCAGGTCAATAGCAGGGGATGTGTTGATTTGCTCAAACAATGATACCACATCTTGGACAACAGCTGCTGTGATTGGAGTCAACACCTGGTTAACTTTACAATAATTGACTGTCATCCTCCAAGATCCATCTGTTTTCCACACAGGCCAAATAGGAGAGTTGAATGAGGATGTGGTAGGAATCACCACCCCTGCACCCTTCAAATCATTGATAGTGCCATTGATCTCTACAATCACTCCAGGAATCTGGTATTGCTTTTGATTTACTATTTTTCTAAGTAGGGGCAGCTCTAGTGGATTCTACTTGGCCTTTCCTACCATAACATCTCTCACTCTGCAAATCAGGGATCCAGTGTGGGGATTCTATTAGTTCCTGAGAATGTCTATTCCAATTATGCATTCCAGAACTGGGAAAATAACCACAGAAGGGTTCAAGGACCTATTGGACCCACTGTGAAATAGACCTGAACTAAAACTCCATCAATCACCTGACCTCCATAAGTCCCACTCTGACTGTTGGACCACAGTGTCATTTTGGGTCTCCTGGAATTAATGTCACTTCTGAGCCAGTGTCTAATAACCCCTCGGGTGCTTGATCATATCCTCTCCTTAATGCAGAGTTACCCTGATAAAAGGCCATTGGTCTCTTGGGGAAAACTGGGAGTAAGATTAACAGTACACATTTTTGGCAGTGTAACAGTATCCTTCCCCAAGGAGACCTGACCTGCCCCTCATTCATGGTCCCTGAGTTTGTAAACTGTCTCAAGTCTGGGAATTAATTAAGGAGCTGTGGTTCTCTGTGTCTGTAATTCAAGTGAAGGTTTTGCTCACTCATCCTAGACCTGTTCTACTTATACAAATCAAATAGGAGTTTAGTAGACTGCATATCTATTTTACTTCTAGCTACCCCATGACCAATTAGCCAATGCCATAGTCTTTGTGACTTAGACTTTTTTGATTACTGCTTTGAGTCTGCCTTTCATTGAGATAGTCAAGCCCACCTTTTCTTTGGCAATTATGTGCTGCTACTTGGTTTCTACCAACCTGAGATGTGATCATCCCCATAGTGTTGAAGGATTCTAGTTCCATGACAGCAATTCCCACAATCATTTTGAGGCAGGTTAATACAGGGAAAGGGAAGACTTGGGTTACAGCTGATGGCTTGGCAGACAACATGGTTGGCAGATAACATGGCCCTGAGACCCCACTCAGAAGCCTCCTGAGCAATCTTGTTAGATGCCTGCCATGAGAACAAGAGAGAAAGTTCTGGATATCCTCAAAAGGCCTCACCATTGACCCCCTGAGAAATGACAGGTGGGGCAACCAATCAGAACAACAAACAGACTATAAAAGGCTGGACCTGGGGCCCCTCCCATGACACTGACAATGCAGTATGCCTGTGGTCGAAGCTTTGGGATGGACTGCATTTTTCTTATTTTCTTATTCCTTAATATACTCTTTACTCCCTTGCGTACCCTATGCTGTGTCCTTAAATAATTTTGTGTGATGTAAGCCAAGAACCTAGAAGCCCAGAACCAGAGCCACCCAGTAACATTATTTGGCGAGCCAGGCCAGGAGACAGAGAGGCAAGTGGCACTACCTGATACCCAGAGAGGACAGGTGAGTCTAAACTTTTACTTAAAATCTGTCTGTATGCTCTTTTGCTTTACTAATGAGGCCCTGAGATTCTCAACCTGGGTCAGGATGTTCATTCCTTAATTAGCCTCTGAGAGGCCCTGAAGGTCCTCTTAATCCCTTATCTCTGGGGCCCCTGAGGTTGTTTGCCTGTAAGCCACAGATCAGTCTTTGATTGTTAATTGCCTTTTAATGTCATGTTTAACTGTGGATCTCAGACCCTGGGAGGGGCCATGAGATGAGCCCACTCATGGCTATCTCCTAAGACCTCTGCAAAGTAGGCAAAACAAAGGTGCCTAGCCAGTTCCCTTTTTTAGCAGGTGTAACGGTTTGAGTTTTATGTAATTATGAATTCCAAAAATATAAATTGGATTATACTTGTAAACTCATCTGTTCATCTGGGCATGATTGGTTTATGATAAGGGCATTAACTCGGCCAGGTCAGGAGGGTGTTGAGCCCCGCCCCTCGGTGGGTGTGGTCTCAAGTATAAAGGCCAGGCAGCAGATTTGAGTTACAGAGAATTGGAGAGAAGAAGATTTAAGAAGCAGTTCTGATGTTGGAGTGAGCCATTCGCCCAATAGTCTACAGCTGGCCTTGTGGAGAGACGCAACGCATAGAGAGCCTCATGGTCTACAGCTGAACTTGTGGAGGAAACAGAAGCTAAGCCCAGAGAGAAACGCAGCCCCGGGAACAGAGGAACCCGGAAGCCTGAACACTGGAGACGTAGGCAGCTGTCTTGCTCCAACACGTGGACTTTGGTGAGGGAAGAACTTTATGCTTTGTGGCCTGGTAACTGTAAGCTTCTACCCCAAATAAATACCCTTTATGAAGACTGACCACTTTT
>PVKH010027423.1:0-13017 GCA_004027955.1 Chaetophractus vellerosus | reverse complement strand
TGCCCATATATGGCCAGGCAGCTTCTTGCAGGCAGGGAGAGGCAGAGTTGTACTATGGGGGAAAGGGGAGGGGTGGAGAGAGGTGGAGCTGCACTGCAGCAGGGAGGGGAGGGGAAGGGGAGAGGTGGAGCCATGCCACTGTGGCTGTCAGTCATCAGCGTAACTTGAGAGGCTTCCGGCTGCTGCTTGGGCTGCTGTTCTACCCCAATAAGCGCTGGGGCTTTTAGACTGCCCCTGTTCCTCCCACAAGAATACACATTCTTTACAAGCACACAAGGTATGTTTCACTAAGACAGACCATAGGTCATTATCATAAAACAATTCTTTAAATTTCAAAGAATTGAAATCATATAGAGTATATTCTTTGATCTATCAAATTGGAATGAAATTAGAAATCAATTACAAGAAATAAAAACAGCACACATTCCTAAATAATCCATGATCAAAGAGAAAAATCTTCAAAAATGTGTTCTTGGAAGGAACTGTATAACTGCTAATATGAGGAAAGAAGGTCTGAAATGAATGGTAGAAGAAGCTATAAAACGAATAAAGTAAATCCAAATACATAGAAATAAAAAAGTTAAGAACAGAAATCAAAGAAGGTGAGAGCAGACTGGCAATACAGAAAATTAACAAAGCCAAAAGTTATTTCTTGAAATATAGTTTTAAAAATTGAATAATCTCTAGGTAGATGGAGCAAGAAAAATAGCAAATGCAAATTAATAATAAGGATGGGAGGGGGCAAGTATCACTGCAGTGCTTACAGATATTAAAATGATAGAGACTATTTTAACCAACATTATTCTAACAAATTTGATATTTTCAATGAAATGGACCAAAATCTTAAAAAAATAAAAAATAAAAAACACCCAAACCAAACTGGCACAAGATGAAAATAAAGAGAAAATTTCATTAGCTTTATATCTATTAAAAAATTTCAATTCATTACCAAAACCTCATGAAAAAAATGCTCGACATCATCGGTCATCAGGAAAATGCAAACTGAAACCACAGGGAGATACCACTACACATGTGCTAGAATGACTAAAATTTAAAAGACTGATGACACCAAATCTTGCATAAGATGTGGAGCAACTGTAACTCTTAAATATTTTAGGTAAAAGTATTAAATGGTACAACCACTTTGGAAAAAAAGTCTGCAGTTCCTTTTAAAGCTGAATATACACTTATTCTATGATCCAGAAATTCCTCAACTAGTATTTACTAAAGAGAAATGAAAACATCTGTTCACAAAAATACTTGTGCAAGCATGTTCACAGCAGCTAAATTCAATAGCCAAAGCATGAAAAAGCCCAGGTGACCATCAATAGGAATTACAGCACATTCAGGGAAAAGCAAAATTTATTATATTCATAAAGTGAAGCATTTCTCAGCAATATAAACAAATCATGATACATGCAACAGTATGAATGAATCTAAAAACATGCTGAGTGAAATCAGCTTTATATAAAACAGCACATTCTGTATGATTACTTATATGAAGTTGTAAAACAGGCAAAATTAATCTTTGGTGAAAAAACAGAACAGCAGTTGTCTCTGGAGGGAAGAGGTGGGGAATGACTGAAAGGGGGCATGGGACTACTCTGTGGGGTGATGATAATATGATATGTTTTGAAGGGGTTTGGGTAACAGGTATATTCATTTTGCAAAACTCAATGAATCGTACACTTAAGATCTGGGCACTTCGTGGTTTGCAAATCCTACCTCAAAAGAAAAAGAACTATAAGCACATATTGAAATCTAGTTGATGTACATGCTGAAATATTTAGAGAAAAATGTACTGATGTCTACAACTTAATGCGAAATGTATAAATAAGATGAATTGGATGAAGACGGATAAATACAGGGATAAATAAATGCACAGATATTTGATATAGCAAATACACTAAAATGTTATTGAAAGAATCTAGGTAGTGGGTGTACAGGTGTTCACTGTAAAATTTTTTGTATGATAAAAAAAATTATTAACAAGACATTGGAAGGGAGATTGAGAATGGGAGAAGAGAAGAAATTGGAAAGCCTAGATGCTAGAAACCAGGAGAAAAAGCGAAAAAAAATTTTCAATGCCCAGCACTGCCCATGACCAAGGGATTCTGCCAGTATGTCAGTTTGGAAGGTATAATCTTACAATGGAGATGGATGCATGTAGTTAACCCAGTTTAACACTCATCATCACTTAATACTTAACATCATCAAACTAACTATCCTTGTTCTGATACTCATGCTCAATAAGTAGCCTTCGGGCGATCATAATCTAGCTTCCCACGGAGATTTTTGTAGAAGGAGGAACAAATATACTGGCCAACCAACAAATCCTTGGCAATTAAATTTTTTACTTTTAATTATCTAATGGTAGCATTAGGATTTCTATAATAGACTCGAGTTGGGTTAGACAGAATTGTTAATGACAAACTTGATTGAATCTGAGTATACTGAAAACCAAATTGACTTCTGAACTGGAAATCCTGATTTTAAGATCCAAAGTAATGATCAATCTCCAAAACAGACTTTTGAGACCTTAGGATCAGAAAGGTTCCTGAAATCTTGATGCTTTTATCTATTATTTTTTCATTATTAGTTGCTGACATACTATATTAATGTATTTAATGATTCTTTTCAAATGGAACTGCCTCCCAAAAGCTTTTTATCAGGCAGGCAAGACAGAAGACTTTTAATGTGTTCTAGAATCAACCTTCATTAGAGTACCTAAGTATAGATATAGCAAAGACAAATAGATTAGATTCATAAGAAGTTCATATTTAATTACCTCTATGTCCTTGTTATAAACACTTGGGAAAGAAGTCTGAGATGGTGTTTCATGACTTTGCAAGGTTGATTTATTCAGAACTTGGCTAATTTCTTCAGATTTTTGCTGGAGTTGATCTAAGGAAAAGAAAATAAATTTAAATACCATCTGCCTCAAGTCTGAAATTTAGCGAGTTACACTAATTCCATTAGCTTAATTAAAATTAAAATGCCAATGACAACGTTTTTATTTTAACTGCTTAAATACTCTTTAAGCACCAAAGGGCACCTTAGTAAACCAATTCCTTTGAAAGTACAAAAAAATAGCATTTTTCAGTTGTTTTTCCTTTCCTCACTGAAAATGGTTTTGGAGTTTTTTGTTTTGTTTACCCCACTTTCCACTTAAAATTTATAGGCCTCTCCAAGATTTTATAACTTGACTTTGATAATGAACATGGTTCAGTTGTTAAGTGGAAAATGTGCTCATGTCACTGTTACTGTGTAATGTCCCTAAAGGGACATTCAATTCTTCAATATACAAATCTTTAACTTAATGTCCCTTTAGGGACATTACACAGTAAATGCCTAAATTTTTAGAGGCATAATGTTTGTATAATTTTTTTTTTAAGTTTTCTTTAAACCTTTCTAAGGATAAAAGTTTTTTTTTTTTAAAGAAATTCTCGTGGAGCAGGTGTGGCTCAGTGTTTGAATGGTGCTTCACATGTATAAGGTCCTGGGTTCAATCCTTAAAAAAAAATAAAATTCTCAACTATAAGAAAAGCATTCAGATCAATCTTTAGATCTAAGGATGACTCCATGAAATTCAGGTCTCCTAACCTATGCACCTGGATCTGGCTTGAGTTCCCCACAAACTTATACAAATTCTATTCATTCCAGTCACTGAATCCTTCAGGCCAGTCATATTTCACATAGCATTCCATTTAATATCGGGCACATCACTGTCAATAACTATAAGTATTATAATGATAATTACAATGTCAAGCTGGATAATAACTTCAGTCACAGGCAGGAAAAATGCAACTAAGAGCTTAGGAGAGATAAATTTCTTATTTCTTCTTTTGATTCAATTGGTTTGAATAAATGGTATTGTGAACAATCACTGAAATTTGGAAGAAAGGGCCACTTGGGTGGTTAGAGATGTGAGTTTCAAAGGCAATCAAATACTGACCTTCTAGCTGCTGAATGGCCTGGGCTGACTGAAATGCCTGTTCACTTTTATCTTGAAGAAGCTTTGAATTTTGATCCTTCAGGGCATCACAGGCAAAATGTAACTCTTGTTCAGTCTTCTGAAGATTCAAAATGTGAGAGGTCTTCTTCTCCATTTCTGCTTTGTGTTTCTGCTCCAAGGCACTGTACTGAGACTCCAGTTCAGCCTGGGCTTGGCCTGCTTGCTCAAGTTGTTCCAAAAGATGATGCATTTCTTCCTGTAGGTTATGGAAGGATAATTTTCTCTCTGCCACTTCAAGTTCCATCTTTTCCATCAAAATCTTAGACTCCTGTCTTTCTGCTTCCATAGTGTTCCTTAAAATATTCTGCTCAGCTTCCATCTGCTGTAACTGCTGAGAGAGAATCTAAGAAAAAAGACAAAGCCTCATGAGCCATAAATGCATTCTTTCACTTCAATAAACATAGCACTTGGCTAAATGGCATAGTATCCTCTATTTTTGCTTCTTGGAACTTTTGACAGTTTGTACTTACATATTTTGTGTGTGTCATTTTCTTTGTTTTTGTTTATAATTTGCATTTCTTAAAACAACTGACTCCATTCACCACCTCCCTCTTTAAAACAGTCATGACCTAAAAGAAACAATCTTCTTTCTGTAGAGTTCTTTAGGCATGCCTGATTTGTATTCTCCAATTAAATTGTAGCCACAATGAACTCTGGTAGATTCAAGCAGTAGCCAAGATTTGTTCTTCCAAGAAAACAGTGAGTTAAGTTTCAAAATTCTGGTGTCCTAGTTCTAGTTGTATGTGTCATTATCTTTTAACTTCTGTCTTACCCATTAGAAAATAAGTTCCATAAGAGAAGGGACTGTTTTATCCTCATTGTTCTCCAGCACTTAGTACAGTATATGGCATACAGTGGCACCCAGTAAATACTGAATAAATGAATGACTGAATGCAGTCCCTACCCACAAGAAACTCAAGCATTCAGTGAGAGAGGCACACTTAAAGGGATAATTATAATACAAAATAATAGGTCATGATAAAGATACTTAAAAAGTGTTAATAGAAGCAGAGAAGAGGAATGGGATAGGGAAGTCTTCCTGAAAGAAGAGCCTTCTAATCTGAGACTTAGATAAAGGGGAGTTAATCAGGCAAATGGTTATTATAAATAATACTTTAATGTATGTTTATGTATGAATGATATACTTCATTTTTTTTTTTAGGAGGTACTGGGGATTGAACCGAGGACCTTGTACGTGGGAAGCAGGCACTCAACCACTAAGTTACATCCGGTACCCAATAAATTCTTTTAAAATGAAAAAAATATATATTTTAGGCAGAGAGACAGGCCAATCAAAGCACTGAAGTAAGGAAAAAAAAAACATGTATCTATATAGTTTGTAGTAGTCATTAAATCTCTAACAAGAAAAGAGAGGAGATGAGGCCAGAACAATAATGAAAAACCAAGTCAAAAAGATTTTTTTATACCATTTTGCCAAAGTACTTGGAATTTGCTCTTTTAAGTAATGAAGGACCATGATCACATCTGATTTTTAGATATATCATTTGGATAGCTATATAGAGGATATATTTGGGGAGGAGGGTAAAACAGAGAGAGAGAACCCTCTTGGGAAGCATTCACTATGCAAAGATATTCCTGAGCCTGAACTAGGGTACTGATGGTATTGATGAAGAGAGGACAGATTCAAAAATTACTTAAGAGGTAAAATCAGCTGAACTTGATAATTAATTCAATATGGGGTTAAATAATAGGGAGGAAACAAGAAAGCCTAACAGGTTTTATACTTTTGGGTAAATGGTCCACTATCCGAGGGAAAATACAGCAAAAGGAATAGGTTTTAAGGAGAGAAGATGAAGTTGTTGTTGTTGTTGTTGTCACTATGATTATTGAGTTTGAGGTGCTTTGGGGATACCCATATATCCTGCAGGGGACTGGATATATAAGGGAGGTTTGGGATACATCAATATTCAGTGGCTATGTGCATTAAGTCTATTATCTACCAAACAGAGGATGTGAGAACAATGTATAGAGTAAGAATACTAGGATGGGTTGGTGCACTGGGAAATAATTTAACATGTACAAAGAGAGATCCATGAAGAAAAAACAAACAAAACAAAAGCCCCAGAAATGTAGGAAGAAAACTAAAAGAATGCAATGTTCTAGTTATCAAGAGAATAAAAAGCTTTAATGAGTTAATGACTGAACAGTAAAAAATATGGCAGTAAGGTCCAGTGAAGTAGGAACTGGAAAATGTCCACTTGATTTAAATTCATAACTGTTTCATGACCTTACCTAGAATGGTTTCAGTAGAGTTACAGTAATATCAACTATCATACTATCCTATTATTATGCTAAGAACTGTCCTAAGTACAATCTCATGTGATCCTCAGGACATGCCCATGATGTAAGTACTATTACTGCTATTTTAGAGAGGAAAAATCTGAAGACTAGTGAATCAACCTGGAAAAATTACTTATTTTCTCTATGGCTGGATCTCTTCACCTATGAAATGGGGATAATAATAGTACCAACTGTATACTGTTATTGTGAGGAGTCATAGTACTATTACTAAGATGTAATATGCCATAATTCACATAGATAGTAAATGACACAAATGGGATTTGGGTCAGACTACCTGATGACAGCCAGAGAGGAGCCCAAAGGTCAGGGTGTAGGTCTCATTAGCATGGGAGAAATGGGAACAGAACATGCGTCTATGCTAGAGAAAAAGCCTTTCTCAAAAAGGAGAATAGAAAATAAAGAAGAGATGATTGATGTTCTCTAGCAGCACTTAGCACCCTGATGAACAAGCATAGAAAGTAGACTGTAGCACTGATTCTGCATCAGTGGTTGGCTACTTAGGTGTGATAGAAGGACAGAGCACAGAAAATCCAAGGGCTGGTAAAAGAGTAGTTCAAATGGTAAAGAATGTGTCCATACAGGACAGGGAAATGGTGAGAAACAACTAATAAACTGCATGCACAAAGTAGAAAGAATAAAAGATCTGAATGAGAATAAAGGTCAGGGTATCCAATAAAAGGAATGACAGGATGGATTATAGTGAAGGAATAGGAGAGCTGAAATTAAGATTTTCGAACAACAGCATCCTTGATCACCTTTAGACTCAAGGGAATATTAGAAAGTGGAATTATTTTAATCCAGCAGAAAATCAACCGACAAAAGCAAGCAAAGGAATGACACAAAAAGCACAAGCACTATTCAAGACAGAGAAGGGGTAAACCAGAGGAAAACATGACATTCCTTTTGAGAAAATAGGGCTCTCGACCTAAAATCACAAAGGAAAAGAACAACAATAAAAGATGTAAAATGCAAGCTCCACGTGGTAAGGAACTATAACTCTTTTGCTCATTATCATATCACTACCACTTAAGCACAGGGTATTTGTTGAATGAATAAATGTCATTTGTTCTCTGAAGGTTTTTTTTTTTTTAAGATTTATTTATTTTATTACATATTTCCCCTTCCCCCCCGTTGCGGCGACGCGCGGAGACTTGGTCACTGCGCAGGCGTGGCTTTCCCCGCTTGTGGGCGGCTTCTGCTTCCATCACGGCCGGCTTTTCAGTTCGCGGGTGGCTGGCTGCGCTCGATTTGCAGGCGACCTGCCCTGCCCGTGGCGGCTTTTGCCTGTCCGTGGCAGCTTTTTTGCCCTGCCCACGGCGGCTCCGGCCCGCCCAAGGCGGCTTGCCATTCTCAAGGCGGTCTGCCCGCTAGGAGAGGTCCCCGGGAACCGAACCCAGGGCCTCCCATGTGGTTTCCCAGCGAGCTCTTTATCCACTGAGCTATCTAGCCGGGCCCTTCTCTGAAGGTTTATAATAGGATTTTATACCTGCTTCCTGGAAAACTAAAGTGGAAATTAATGCTCTCAAGGCAGGCAGTAAAGGTCCTAAGGAAGTACCTGGTTTCGCTGTTCTGCAGCAGTCAGCTCTTTCTGCAGCAAGTCTACCACTTGAGTACGGCCCAATAGGGCTTCTTCATGCTCTTCAAGCTTCCTCTGCAGCAGCCTCAAGTTCTGAAAAGAAAATGTTTAAGATGTAATATGCTAACAAATGAGCACTATTATCTGCTTACCTTCAAAATTGTCATGTAGATTTGTATACTTAAGATTTTTGCATGTTGAAGGGACAGTTTAAAGAGAGGGACACCAGCATGCCATGCTCCCCATCCAATAGCAACAAAGAATCTCCAAAATTGTCTTCTCCAGAGCACTGACAGCCACCAAACTTAGATACAAACAAGTCCCGGAATTAGGGAGACTTTTTTATATTAGAGAAAAATGACACATGTTCACTTTCAAAATTATATTGTCAATGTCTTTTACTTAGAAAACATAGGTATAGGTGTATATCACCCACCGAAGAGAACATTCTCTGCTGCCAAGAACCATTTATCTTCTACTATTGTCACATACAGGGCTGGCACTTGATGAACAATTGTTGAATAAATAATGACACACGTATACAATTACTATTCTGAAAGTCTGTTCATTCAGTGTTGTATTCTGCTTAGAAATTGGAAGAAGTTTTGATTCGAAAACAATTAAGGTAATCAAGCAGCAAGTACTATTGGAGTGCCTTTGGGTACACACTGCACTACAGAGTAAGTAAAAACAAATACGTTTTGGTTAGTAGATGATGAACTCAAAAACAATGAAGCCAATTTTCAAAATACACTGCATGAATTTTTTTAAGAATTATTGATTTAATAAAAAAGTTCATGACTTCAAAATCACTCCTTTTCATCTTTAATTTTTTGAAAGTTTAAAACTGACTTCATTGATTTGAAACATTGGATCAAGTTTTCAATGTTCGAAGGTAGCTACAAATCAGCAAACTACAGAGAAACCAATTTCTGACTATGATATACATAAACTCAGCTTTTAAGTACCAACAACCTGATTAGAGATGTAAAAGGCAAGGCTAGGATAAGAAAAAATAAACAATATGCAACAGGAAGACAAGGCTACTAAAAAGAAGCCAATTAAAGAAAAAGCTAAGACCAAGTAGAGAGCAGTGGGTAAGGGTAGAAAAGTGACTGTTAGGATTTAATTAAATGTGAACCAGAATGACAATCATTCTACCATGTTTTGGCAACACACCTGTTGCATCTCTGTTTCCACATCTGCCTGGGTTACTAACTGAAGAAGCTCATCTTCATGAAGACGAACCTGTGTTTCAAACCGGGCATCTTTCTCTCGGACCACCTGCTGCATGGAACTCAACTGAAGACACACACCAAAGAAACTATACAAGTTACACTCTCCGATTATTGTACAAACAAATCTCAGAGACTACTCTCCAAAGATAAGACACCAAGAATTGATAGACAGTGGCTTTTCTGAAAAATTAGATTTTGATGTTAAGGATGAGAATGCTGTCAAGGACATAGGCCTGAAAGTAACTGCAAATGTGAGAGAACGCCTCTTATCAAATTCAGAAATCAGCCTAAATATAAAATTCAATTAAAAATTATATTTCGAATGGTGACTAGAAATATTTTAAATAAAGATACAAGAATATGTGGGGATGTATAAAAAGTTCAAAGTATATTAGAATAGTAAACATAGAAAGTAAAGTTAGATTTGTTATCTAAACACTCCTTTCAATATCACACTCATGCCCAAAAACTGTCAATGAAATTCTCAAGCGCTTGAAGTCAAAATTCAAACTTATGTACCCTGTGTTCAAGATTCTCAAAATTGGAAATACAAATCTATCTTTCTAGTTTTTATTTTCAAAGAATTGCTTCTACCTAAGAACTCAGTGTATTTCCAGACCCACGCTACTTCCCCAAACAACTGTCATTACTTGCAAACTTGCAGAACACACACATTTGTAACTGGCCCTTCACAAAATGAAATGGATATAAACAGATAGATTGTGAGTTGCTCAGTAGTAGTGTTTTTGTTTCTTTTGTTTTTAGGGTTTGTGATTGTGTGCACATATGTTGTGTCTGCTTATTTGTTTCCTTAAGATCTACAGCTGAGTAGGCTGAAAAGCTCTTAGCTTGCCCATTTTGCACTGGTCCTTCAATGACTGCTGATTTCTCAATTTGTAACACCTTGAATTGACCTTGGCTCTCCTTGATATCTACATTCAAAAGTTTTTTGATTATATGAATTCTCATCACAGTAAGAATTTGAAATCCTGTGTTTCAAGTGTACAGACAGAAACAGTCCTTTATTAGTCAAACACATACTTTCACATAAATGTGCCATAGCTTTTTCTCTCCAAGACTTTGTTTATACTATTCCCCCAAAACTGGAATATATTCTCCCACCTTGTCTACAATATTATCAACCTATCATGATTTTGCCTACATCCTACAATTTCAATATAATCTTCCTTGCTTGTCACAGCCATAGTAACCACTTTCACCTCTCAAAATGCTTTCAGTTTGTGTTGCTGCTCACTTCAACACTTATTCTGCATGGCCTGCATTATAAAGGATCTGTTAATATATTTAAATGTCTTGGCTTTTCCACATTCTACGCAACTCATGGATAAGAACCATGTTTTGTACTTCTCCATACTACACTGTATATAGTACTTTGCACATAAAAAGGACACAATAAAAGCTGATAGGTAAAATTAAGACTTTTAGGATACACAATTTAACGGCCTACAAAGCAGTAGGCCACCCATAAACAGAGGCATTTCTACTAAGACAAGATATTAACAAAATAAAGACCTGATAGATAAGATCAGTTAAGTACAAAGGCACTGCAGGGAAAAAAAAATGTTTCATGAGTCAAAAGCATTACCAAAGGAAAACTATGGGGGATGGGGGGGGGGGTCAACCAGAAATACTAGAAAAATAGAGAGTGCTAGTCCAAACATAATTTAGTCCCGATGTGAGAAATAAATGTGACAAAGAATATCACATATTGGTGCCATTTAACATTCAGTCATATAATCTACACCATGTTCTGATTACATACTCATTAAGTAATCTTCGGAATATAATTTAACTTTCCATTAAGACTCTACTAGAGGGAAAGAATGGACCTAATTATCTGTATTTCTAATTTTCATGTTTAAATGATATACTGGTTTATCAGTCTCTTTTGAACTTAATTAGCATGGGTCCATTCCTAAGAGACAAACTATTCTATTAAAAGCAAGTTTCTGGGCCTATAGAACTAAGGAACAGCCAGCAACTAGGCTATGGTAAATTGACCAAGGTAAATTACACTTTGTAAAATTTCTTGGTAGTTAGATGGTGTTCCCTAGTGGCACACTTACCAACAGCATCTCCCTTCTAAGTTGTACTTTAACACTCTGAGTACTATACTTTTATCTACTAAGGTCCTAATAAGGGACTGTCTGAATTGACTTGTCTTGCAAAAATCCACTGGACTTTCATGGTACTTTATCTTAATGATTATGAGGTAGCTTCCACCCCTACCTGTGCAGCTTGTTCTGCCTGCGTCTGGCTGAGCTGGGCTTGCAAACAGCTAATGAGCTCCTCCTTCTCTTGGAGCTGTTGCGTCATCATTAAAAAATCTTTTATTTCTGTAGAACTCTTACCAAACCGATGAAAGAAAAGAAAGAATTACTTATTTATGCAAAATAATTAACATTCCTTTTATTTTTATTTCTAAATTTCTAAATTTACAAACATTCTGCACCTACCAAGCAACAATTCCTCCTTTCCCCTCCCATCAGTCCCTGATAACTCCTTTCTGTATATGAATTTACTATTTCTAGGTATTTCATATAAAATGAATTATACATTATTTACCCCTATGTACCTTGCTTATTTTACTCAGCATATTTTCAAGGTTCATCCAGTTGTAGCATGTATCAAAACTTCATTCCTTCTTAATGGCTGACAGCCTTAACTCTTTGAAGTCCTTTTTTCATTTCCCTACCATATTTTATTATAATTTCCACCTAACACATAAAGAGATTATATATATGGTTTTTAAAAAGTAATTATCAAAATTTATTTGTAACAGGATAACATTAGCAGTAGCAGTTATTCAATTTCTCTGAATCCCCATGTAAAAAGATACAGCACAATTAAATAGTAAAGCCAAAACCAGTCAAAAATATTAACAACAAAATTAGGAAAGCAGCCCCACAAACCACAAAATACAAGTAGGCAGAGAGAAACAACCAAAGCCATAGGACCTTCATGGTATTAGTATCTGTGTGAAAGCAAGAAGAAAGCATCAGAGCAACATCTGATGGCCCTGATAACAGGAAATCCCTAAAAGAGCCAATAAATATTTACTAGGGAGCACAGTTGGCCAATTTTACTAGTTAACAGGAGTTTAACTTGGGAGGGCTTTCTCATTCTCCAAATATTGGATAAATGCAGGGGATCCACAGTAAGAAGGACTGAAAGGGTTGGAACAATCTAGCCCCTCTGAACTCTCTGACTCATCAGGACTCCCTTCCAGGATATGGCCCTACACCAAGCTAGAAGTACAATCAAAATTAACAGAGACAGAAGGAAAAAAGTCTACCACGTGCTGTATAATTTGGTATCAATTAGCCCCATGTGGCTATGGAGGGCTTGAAATGTGTCTGTGACTAAGGAACCAAATTTTTGGTATTACTTAATTTCAATTAATTTAAATTTAAAAACTGAATAAGTATAAATTATTTTTCCATTAAATACAACTTTGTTTTGATATGACTACATTTCACTCTATCTTCACTCTATCTGTTGCATTATGTAAGATATTGTCATGTTGTGCAGGTAACAAGTGGACACCTTTCTATTACTATAACACCTCACCCAGCTACTCGGTGTCAATGGATTGTTTCAGTCTGAGTAATACTTTTTCTACATGGCTAGGTAACACTGTAATGTGTTTTTTTTTTTTTTTTAAAGATTTATTTATTTTATTACATATCTCCCCTTCCCCCCGCTGCGGCGACGCGCCGAGATTGGACACTGCGCAGGCGCGGCTTTCCCCGCTTGTGGGCGGTCTCTGCGTCTGTTCACGGCCGGCTTTTCAGTTCACGGGTGGCTGGCTGCGCTCCATCCGCGGGCGACCTGCCCTGCCCGTG
>PVKH010027422.1:0-13018 GCA_004027955.1 Chaetophractus vellerosus | reverse complement strand
AAAAAAAAACAGGATAAAGAGAGTTGAAGGAGAGTGTAAGAACAACTAAAATGACAAAAAGAGAAATAAAAAGAACATATGACATATATAAACCCAAAGAAAATATGACTAATGAAAGTAATTCCTTGAGAGTAATAATACTGAACATTAATTGATTAAATTCACCAGTCAAGAGAAACAGATTGGCAGAATGGATAAGGAAATATGACCCATCTATATGTTGTCTACAAGAAAAGGTGGCTTAGACCCAGGGATTCAAGGAGACTGAATGTGGCTGGCTTGAAAACAATCTTACAAGCAAACAATGACCAAAATAGGGTGGGAGTAGCTATACTAATATCAGACAAAAAAGGCTTTAAATGCAAAACTTCTATAAGAGACAAAGATGGACACTATATATTAGTAAAAGGGGTAATCTTTCAAGAAGAAAGAACAATCATAAACATTTATGCACCTAACCAGGGTGCCTCAAAATGCATGAGGCAAACACTGGAAAAACTAAGTGGAGTAGTAGATGCCTCCACAATTATAGTGGGGGACTTTAATATACCATTATCACCAGTAGAGACCATCTTGACAGAGAATCAATCAATAAATAAAGACTTTGAATAATACATTAGAAGCTCTGGATGTAATAGACATATACAGAAGAACACACCCAAATACAGTGGGATATACATTCTTCTTGAATGCCCATCGATCATGCTCCAGGATAGACCACATGCTAAGCCACAGATACATTCTCAATGAATTTAGAAAGATTGAATTTATACAAAGTAATCTCTCTGACCACAATAGAATGAAGCTGAAAATCAGTAAGGGCCAGAAAACCAGATTAGGCACAAAGATATGAAGTAAAACAAGACACTGTTACACAAACAGTGGGTCAATGAAGAAACCTCAAAAGAAATAATAACTACTTTAAAACTAATGAAAATAGCAATACAATATATCAAAACTTATGGGATGCAGCAAAAGCTGTACTGAGAGGGAAATTCAAAGATATAAATGCATATATGAAAAAGAAGAAAGCTAAATTCAAAGACCTAACTGCACACCTGGAGAAATTAGAAAAAGAAAAACAAACTAACCACAAAGGAAGTAGAAAGGAGGAAATAATAAAGATTAGAGCAAAACTAAATATAATAGAAAATAAGAAAGCAATAGGGAAAAGAAACAAACCAAAAGCTGATTCTTCAAGAACATCAATAAATTGACAAACCCTTAGCTAGATGAACAAAGAAAAAAAGAGAGAAGATGCAAATACAAAAATAAGATATGGGGAAGGGGATATCACCACTGATCCCACAGAAATGAATATCGTAATAGGACACTTCAAAAAGCTATATGCCAACAAGAAGGATAATTTAGAGGAAATGAATAAATTCCTAGAAACACACAAGCAGCCTACATTGATGAAAGAAGAAATTGATGAACTCAACAGACCAATTACAAGTAAAGAGATAGAATTAGTCATCAAAAACATCCCAACTAAGAGGAGCCCAGGACCAGATGTCTTCACAGGTGAATTCTACCAAACATTCTGTAAAGAACTAACACCAATCCTGCTTTAACTCCTCCAAAAAAATAGAAGGAGAAGGAACATTGCTTAACTCATTCTATAATGCCAACATTACCCTAGTAAAAAAACAAAGAATCCACAAGAAATGAAATTTACAGACCAATCTCTCTAATGAAACTAGATGCTAAAATCCTCAACAAAATACTTGCTAATCATATTCAACAACACATCAACGAATTATACACCATGACCAAGTGGGTTTCATCACACGTATGTAAGGATAGTTCAACATAAGAAAATCAGTCAATGTAATACACAAGAAAACAGAAAGAGAAAAGATCACATGATCATCTCTACAGTCACAGAAAAAGCATTTGATGAAATACAGCATCCTTTCCTGATAAAAACACTGCAAAAAAAAAGGAAAAGAAGGAAACTTTCTGAACATGATAAAGGACATATACAAAAAACACACAGCTAATATCATATACAATGGTGAAATTCTAAAAGCTTTCTTTCTAAGATTGGGAACAGGACAAGGATGCGTACTATCACCACGCTTTTTCTAACATTGTGTTAGAAGTACTAACTCAAGCACTGAGACAAGAAAAAGATTTAAAAGGCATCCAAATTGGAAAGGAAGAAGTAAAAAATTCACTATTTGCAGGTGACATTATCCTATATATAGAAAGCCCTGAGAAATCTGCAACAAAGCTTCTAGAACCTATAAATGAATTCAGTAAAGTCACAGGTTATAAGATCAATGTGCAAAAATCTGTAGCATTTCTGTACACCAATAATGAGCAACCTGAGGAAGAAATCAAGAAAAAATACCATTTACAATAGTAACTAAATGAATCAAATACCTAGGAATAAATTTAACTAAAGGTGTAAATGACTCATACACAGAAAACTACACAACACTGTTAAAGGAAATCAAAGGAGACTTAAATAAATGGAAGAATATTCCCTGTTCATGGATAGGAAGACTAAACATCATTAAGATGTCTATCCTACCAAAACTAGTCTACAGATTTAATGCAATCTTAATAAAAATCAACACAGCAGGTTTAATGAACTGGAAAAGCTAAGTATGAAATATATTTGGAAGGGCAAGAGGACCCGAAGAGCCAAAGACATATTGAAAAAGAAAAATGAAATCTGAGGAATCACACTACCTGACTTTAAAACATACTACAAAGCTACAGTGGTCAAAACAACATACCTACTGATGGAACCAAATTGAGATTTCTGATATAGATCCTCACATATACAGGCATCTGATACTCAACAAGGCTACCAAGCCCACTCAAATGGGAGAGAATGGTGGCTTCAAAAATGGTGCTCGGAAAACTGGATATCCATACACAAAAGAATGAGAGAGGAACACCATCTCACATCTTGTACAAAAATCAATTCAAGATAAGAATCAAGACCATAAAGACTCTGGAATATAATATAGGGAAGCATCTATAGGACCTTGTAATAGGAAATGGTTTCATGAACTTCACACCCAAACCATGAGCAGTGAAAGAAAAAATAGAGAAATAGGATCTCCTCAAAATTAAAAACTTTTGCACCTCAAAGGAGGTTATCAAGAAAGTAAAAAGGCAGCCTAACCAATGGGAGAAAATATTTGGCAACCATATATCTGATGGGAGCCTAATTTCCTGAATATATAAAGAAATCCTACACCTCAAAAATAAAAAACAAACAACACATTTAAAAAATGGGCAAGCAACTTGAAAAAACACTTCTCCAAGGAAGAAGTACAAATGGCTATAAAGCATATGGAAAGATGATCAACATCACTAGCTATTAGGGAAATGCAGATCAAAACTACAATGAGATACCATCCTACACCCATTAGATTCGTGGGTATTAAATAAACAGAAGACTTCAAATTTTGGAGAGGATGTGGATGAATGGGAACCCTCAACCCCCTTCTGGTGGGAATGTAGAATGGTCCTGCCATTGTGGAGGACAGTTGGGCAGCTCCTCAAAAAACTAACTATAGAACTTGCATAAGATCCAGCAATTCCACTGCTGGGTATATACCTGGAAGAATTGAAAGCAAGGACACGAACAGATATATGCAAACCAATGTTCATAGCGGCATTATTCACTATTGCCAAAAGTTGGAATCAACCCAAATGCCCATCAACAGATGAATGGATAAACAAAATGTGGCCCATACATACAATGGAATATTACTCAGCTGAAGAATGAATACAGTGCTAACACACAGGATAACATGGATGAGTCTTGAGGATCTTATGTTGAGTGAAGCAGGTCAGTCACTGAAGGACAAGTATTACATGATCTCACAGACATGAATTAAGCAAATTGAGCAGACTCAGGGAGCTACTGTCTGGAAGATAGGTTTACAGGAAATAGAAAGGAAGAAGTTTGTGAGCCAATGCCCATATGGGTGTAATCTATAATAAGGTGGAAGTGTGTACTTAGGCATTGAAGGGATATGACAGGAGTGCAGTGATACTATTGGGCTGGGTGGTGCAGGTTTGCTAGGGGGATAGAGTGGGGAGAGTGGGTTGGATGGCCCATGGAACTGGGGTAAGGGTTGGGGGAGTACTAGGTGAACACTGGGGACTGGTGGGTATGCAGTTGAAAATACAAAGTTGGGACTGCTCTTATGATGATATGACAAGGAAGGGTTACTGGTTTACCATGTGGGATGGGGGTTGGGGATTTGGGAAAAGATACACCTGGGACAGGCTACTAGGGGGTGTGTGAGTCATCATTTTGTCATAATGTTTTGTATCAGTGGGTGGAGACCCACATAATGAGTGGGAAGGAGTTGGACTCCCATCCTGGGTTGGACTGATATGTTCTCAAACAGAGGGGTGAAAGTCTCTTGAGAGCTTGGGGGTTCTTAATAGGAGAGGACAAACCAGTGTGTCAAGATCTCAGTGTTGTTGCAAGTAACTATGAATCTTGTCATCCAAGAAGTGAAGCCAGGTGGTAGCCATCATCCCTGAGGGGAGAGGGAGGGAGGAATAGAATAGATGGAATGAGGGCATTTAGTGGGCAATGGAAGTGTTCTACATGATCTTGCAATGATGGACACAGGCCATGTAAAATATCATCAAAATTTACAAAAGTATATGGTCTAAAATGTAAATCATAATGTAAATCATTGAGCATGGTTAGTAGATACGTTTCATTATTTCTATATCAGTTTTAACAAATGTACCATCCACATATAAAAAGGTATTTATATGGAAAGGGGGGAGAGGGGGAGGATGTTTGGATTATAGGAGTCCCCTGTATTTTGTATGTGAATTTACTGTGACTTAAAAATCTTTGAAAACAAAATGAAAAAAAGTAAGACACTGGGAATAAATGGAAGAAAATGTCACTGTACATACAGGACAACAGATATGACAATGATGAAAAGCAAAATGCCAAAAAATTTTGTAATATTTTTCATTATTTTTTAATATCCCAATTTTTGAATTTTATTTTATTTTTAATTTTAAAAAATGTATAAGTATTTTATTTTTTATATTTAAACCTATCATTATTATTTCATTTTCCTATTAATTTTATTTGGCTACTTTATTGGCTTCATTTTTGAAGCTTTGGATCACAGAAGGGTTACAACTGGGGCAAGGAAGGACCATTGGTGTGGGGTGTCAGTGATGGGGGATACATGGGAGGAAGTTCACCTGGACATAAATGTATCTAAATGTTCACAGAGAATTGTCACAGGCAGTGGAGATTTACACAATAATTGAGAGAATATTGAATTCTCATCCTGGAGAGCTCTGCCATGTTCTCTAATGGAGCAGCAACAGTCTCCCAAGTGCAGGGGCAATGACTGGTGAAGGAGGATGGTCCATTGATGGGCCCTTGCTATTGATGACTATTCTTGTGAGCCTTTGCTCTTGAAATTGAAACTTAGCCTAGTGATGTGGGGTGCCTAAGAGTTGCCTCCTGAAAGCCTCCTTGTCACTCAAATATGGCCTCTCTCTAAGCCAAACTCAGCTTATAAATGCATTACCTTCCCCCTAGCATGGTACATGACTCCCAGGGGTGAGCCTCCCTGGCACCATGGGATTACTACCAAGCACCAACTGGCAAGGCAACTGGAAAAAGACTTCGAATAAAAGGGGGAAAAGGCAAAGACATATGATTTTATATGACTAAGGGACTTCAGACTGAGTCAGGAGGTCATCCCAGAGGTAACGCTTATGCACAACTCAGCAGGATCTCATAGACTGTCATAATGGATACTACCCCAAATAGTGAGGCTCCAGTGAGCTCTAGAGACACTCAGGTCCTATAGTCAGGGAAGATAGCTCCAAAGTTTGGTCTTTGCCAGTGGGCCCTACATTGGAATTTGTGCTCCTGAGAGTGACAGAGTTGGACTCAGTTATGGCTTCCCTACACATAGCTCATCTGTCCCTTCTATTTGAACCTATATTTGGTGCGTGAGTTGGTATGTGTACATCCAAGAGACTTGAATGTTTGGGCTGTCCATGTGCCAGCGGGGCCCTGAGCCTCAGCAGAGTTGCTACACCTACTTTCCAGTTCATTGGATTCCCCCAGGATAACTAACAAGGAGATAAGGATTGATAACCACCATGCCAAGGAAAGAAGAGAACCTACAACTGCAAGCAAGAAAGTCCCATCCATCAGTGTATGGGATCAAAGCCCCCTCTCAATTAGAGGTGGGTGGACATCACTATCCCAGGATCCTCAGGATTGGGGAATGAACTATGGATTAGAGTGGGTTTACTGGTATTCTACTATAGACTTATTGTGATTCAAGTAATGGAAGAAATTACAACATTGAGGTGGAGGCAGTGGCCACTGGAGGCTCTGGTGGTAGGGAGAGAGTAAAACAGGTGTAATACAGGGTCTTTTTCAGGACTTGGGAATTGTCCTGAATGGCATTGCAATGACAGATATAGGCCATTGTAATTTTCCCTTAACCTGCAGAATTGTGTGGTAGAGAGGGTAAACTACAATGTGAACTATTGCCCATGCCCAGTGGAAATGCTCCAGGATGTATTTATCAATTGCAATGAATGTGCCACACTAATGAAGGATGTTGTTTATGTGGTAGGGCATGGGAGGTGTGGGGAGTGGGGCATATGGTAATCCCTATATTTTTTGCGTAACATTTATGTAATCTAATTATCTTTAAAAAAAATAAAAATATATACTTACAAAATTCAACATCTTTTTATAATTAAAAAATTGTAATAGAAGTTCATATTTCAATATGTTGAAGAGTATCCACTAATACAATACGGCAAACATCATACTTTTGTAAAAATGTTATTCACGTTTGCATTAAGATCAAGAAAAAGCCAAATTTCTACAAAATAACACTATATTTTTAGCCCTAGCCTTTGCAGTATTAAAAGAAAAAAATAGGATTGAACAGGAAGAAATAACTTTGCTATTTTTGGGGAAAATTGTGCTTCTTTACATGGACAATTCACAAAGCATCAACAGAAAAAATATGGAGCCTAATAATGATTTCAGAAAGGTTTCTGTTTACAAGAACAATATATGAAAATAAGTTAGAAAATGTGACATAAATTAAGCTCCTTTCACCATGCAAAAAAAAAACATTTGGAAAGTAACTAGTGGTAAATCTAACAGAAGTATAGCAAGCTTTCTCTATTAAAAAAAGTTTTTCTTAAGGAAGTCAATGAAAATCATTGAGAGTATGGATGAAAATAATATTACAAAGATATCAGTTTTCCTGAAATAAAAATACATATTCAATGCAATTCCAATAAATAGCCCAACAGGGGTTTATTATAGTGCCTGACCTGTTTCTAATATCCAAATAGAATAATAAAAGACCAAGAAGATCAAAGGCCATTTCTGGTAATAGTTGGTGGTGAGGGTAGCACAACATTATGAATGTGATTAACATCACTGAATGGTACCTTTGGAAGTGGTTGAGATGGGAAAGTTTATATTGTGTATACATTTTCACAATTGAAATATGGAGCCAAAAAGTACAATTATAATTAAATCAAAGTCATGATCCAGGACTGGATTTAATATTGAGGAGAAAAGGCTCAAAGGGGCATTATCAGGACATATGAAAAATTCAAATATAAACTCAAGGTTTTATATCAATGTTAAATTTCCTGAACTTGATAACTGTACTTAAAGTGGTTATGCAAATGAATATCCCTTTTCTTAGGAAATGTATATGGGAGCAGTATATGTATACAACTTCCCATCAAATATTTAGAAAATAGATAAATAGAAATTGAGAGGAGAGAGGAGAGAGAGAGAGAGAGAAATAGCAAATGTGGCAAAATATTAGAATTGTTGGATTTGGGCATGGGATGGGTATTTTGATGTTTTCTCTATAGGGTTTCTATTATTTTTACAACTGCCTTGTAAGTTTAAAATTATTTTAAAATTAAAAGTTTAATAATAATGAATAAAGAAAGAGGATGACACACTTATTCTATGAAATTTTGAAGCTTATGATAGTGTATAATATTTAAAACAGTATGGTGTTTGTTCACAAAAAGTCAATATAGAGTGAAACAGAACAGAGACCCAAGAAATAGAATAATGGATTTATCAGATTCTAGTGTATGAGCAGGTGACACTAGGAAGTGCTAAGGAAAAGATAGATTAATGAATAGTGAATGTAGGGGAAATTTTATCAATTGTGTAAAACACTGATTCTTAATTCATTCCATAAAAATAAATATCAAATTAATTAAAGATATGAATGTGAAACATGAACATTTAAAATTTCTAGAAGATAATACTGGAGAATATTTTTAGGACCTCCAGATAAAGAGAAATATTTCACAAATAAAACACAAAAGACACAAATCATATAAGACAAATTACTATAATGGATAACAATAAAATTGCAGAATTTTTTATGACAAAAGACAGTATACCCAAAGATAGAAGACAATCCACAGACTCTCAGAGGATATTTTATATGTATAAGGCTGAAAAGAAATAATATGTGCCACATATAAGGAATCCTTTCATTTCAAGGAAAAGATAAATAAGTCAAATAAAAGAATCAATAAATTTTATGAATGTGTAAGACTTAGAAATGAAAACTTATATAGTCTTTAGCTATTTGAAGATGTGCTCAAGTTTTCTAACATCAGAGAAATTCAAATTAATGCAACAATGTGTTGAAGAGATTGGGAGAAAATTTAGATAGTCTGGAAATACCAAGTAAGGACATTTTACTGGAATATATATTGGAGAGCAATTTTTAATATCTAGTAATATTGTGAAGGCTCACAAACCAGCAGGTCTCATGAAAAAGTGGTGGATAGAGAGCAAAAGTTCTACATTTGTTAAATCTGGTTACAATGGTACAGAAGTTTTTTCTATGCTTGAAATTTTTAATAATGATACTTTCTAAAAAGCAAATTTTAAAAACCGAGCTGCCTTCAATTTGAAGAAATATGTAATCTCTTGAGTAAATAAGATGTGCAGCACAAGGGGGTGAGTTTAGGTTAGGCTTCTCAGAAAATGGATTTTCTGAAGTGACCTACCTTTCTGTATGGAACCCATCTGATTCTTAGGAGCAGGATACAATTATAAGGAAGTAACTGAAGGCAGAAAAGACTCACTTAAAATAAAAGGAGGTTAAATTGAACTGCTGTAAGATAGGGTAGTCCTAGATCTGTCCTGAGTGAGGGAGATAATCTAAACAAATCCTAAGAGCTGGGGAAAAAAATCTGCACAAAAACAAAGAAAGCAAATAGATCAGGTCAGCATTCCCAGAGAAGGAACAGAGGAAAGGAAGCTTTCTCCTGAAAGTGAGAAAATTACACAAAAAGTACAATTGGAAGAAATTAAAACTTCAGAAGAGATTCTGAATTTGAGACAACTATTCAAATATATTCAAACAAATCTCCTAAATCAATTCAAGAAAATGATGGAAAATATGCATAGAGAGATAAAGGATATTAAGATGACAATGTGTGAACATAAAAAAGAATTTGAAAGTATAAAAAGAAACATCACAGAAATTATGGGCATGAAAGTCATAATAGTAGAGATTAAAAACACACAACAGACATACAACAGCAGTGAATAGGCAGAGGAATGAATCAGTGAACTACAAGACAGGTCAATTGCAATTATACAGTCATAAGAAAAGAGAGAGAAGAGAATAGAAAAAAATGAGAAGTATCTCAGGGATTTAAGTGATAATATGTAGAGCACAAACACATGTGTCGTGGGTTTCCCAGAA
Source organism: Chaetophractus vellerosus (assembly GCA_004027955.1). Lineage (NCBI taxonomy): Eukaryota > Metazoa > Chordata > Mammalia > Cingulata > Chlamyphoridae > Chaetophractus > Chaetophractus vellerosus. The sequence continues at coordinate 3,257 of PVKH010027422.1, read as the reverse complement.
AGAGGAGAGAAGGGAAAGGGGGAAAATGTTTGAAGAAATAATAGCTAAAAACTTCCCAAACCTTATGAAATATATAAAAATACATGTCCAGAAAGGCAGTGCACTCCAAAGAGAATAAACCCTAATAGACCTACACAGAGACACATAGTAAACAAAATGTCAAATGCCAAAGATAAAGAGGGAATTCTGAAAGTAGCAAGAGAAAAGTGATTCATCACAGGCAAGGAATCTTCAATAAGACTAAGGGCTGATTTCTCATCAGAAACCACAGAGACAAAAGGCAGTGTATGATATATTTAATGTACTGAAAGAGAAAATCTGCCACTCAAGAATTTGAATTCTTTACCCAAGAAAACTGTCCTTCAACATTAAGGAAGAGCTTAAAATATTTACAGAAAAACAGAATTGGAGAGAGCTCATCAACAAGAGACCTGCACTTCAAGAATTACTAAAATGAGTTCTTCAGGTTGAAATGAAAAGACAGGAGAAATTGGTTTGCAGTAGTGTGAATAAATAAAGTTCATTAGTAAGTGTAAATAAAGGATAAATGCAAAATCCAATGGTACTGTATCCTCAATATACAAGTCTACTCTATAATTGCTATAAGAATAAGAATACAATTGAACAAGAAAAAAGCATAGATGCTGATAATGGGCATGAAAAATATAAAGTGAAAAAAAAACATCAAGAGGGGAAACAAAGGGATATGGAAGCAAAGATCATGTACACTATTGAAGCTAAGTTGGTATCTTTTCACATTAGTAGTTTATAGATGTAGGTTGTGAAATATAAACCACAGGGTAACCACAAAGTAAGTATTTTTAAAATATACAGAAAGAGAAATGAGGAAGGAATAAGTCAGATACATCACAAAGATATATAAAAATCAAAGGACAAAATGGCTGAAGCAATTACTGCCTATTATGATAAATCTAAATGTCAATGGATTAAACTTCTCAGTCAAAAGACCCAGGATGGTAGAATGGATAAAAAAGGGGGCCGGCTGTATAGCCCAGTTGGTAGGGCACTGGTTTACCACATGGGGGGTCCCGGGTTCGGTCCCTGGGCCTCCTCGAATGGGCAGACCGCCTCGAGAAGGCAAGCGAACGCAGGCGGGGCACGCCACCGCGGGGTATGCTGCTGCAGGCAAAGGCAAGCCCCCGCAGGCGGGCAAAAATGCAAGCCCCTGTGGGCAAAGGCAAGCCCCCGCAAACAAGGGCGAGCCCTCACGAGCAGGCGGGCCACCGCGCCGGTGAGCTGACTTAGCAAGTCGCCCCAGCAGGGGGAGACAAGCAAACACAGAGGAACGCAGAGAAAAATGAATACAGCAAGAACAAGCAAAAAGGGGGGGATGTATTAAAAAAAACAGAATGGCTAAAAAAGCTGATCCAAATATGTGTCGTTAACAAGGGACCCACCTTAGACCCAAAGACACAAGTAAGTTGAAAATGAAAGGTTGTAAAAAGATATTCCATGAAAGTAGTAACCAAAAAAATCAGGGATAGCTATACAAATATTGGACAAAACAGACTATGTCAAAAGCTGTTATAAGAGACAAAGGACACTATATATTAATAAAAGAGACAAGCCACCAAGAAGAAATAACAATCATAAATATTTATGCACCTAATTATGGTGCACGAAAATGCATGAAACAACAGTAGCAAGACCAAAGGGAGAAATACACATTTCTACAATAATACTGGATACTTCAGTATACCACCTTCATCAAAAGAGAGAACATATAGGCAGAAAACCAATAAGGAAACTAAAAATTTGAATAATATGATAAATTTAGACCTAACACACATATACAGAACACCACACACCAAAACAGAAAGATCTGCATTCTTCTCAGGTGCATGTGGATCATTCATCAAGATAGACTACATGTTGGGTCACAAAACAAGTCTCCATAAATTTTTAAAAGATTGAAATTATACAAAGCATCTTCTCTGACCATAATGACATGAAGCTGAAAGTCAATAACAGGTAGAGAACTGGAAATGCACAAATATATGGGTGTTAAACAACAAACTCTTAAATACCCAGTGGATGAAATAGAAATTGCAAGGAAAATCAGTAAATATCTCAAAACAAATATAACCAAGAGTACAACATATCAAAACTTATGTGATGCAGCAACCAAACTACAGATGAGGAGGAGCTAGAAAAATAACAGCGAACTCATCCCAAAGCAAGCATAAATAAATGAAATTGAGAATTAGAAACAACAAAGAATGAATAAAACCTGAAGCAGACTACTTTTAAAGATCAATGAAATTAATTAACCCTTAGCTAGACTGACAAAAAAGAGAGAAAACTCAAATAAATAAAATCATAAATGAGAGTGAACATTACTAATGACCCAGAGAAATAAAAATTATCATAGGAGGATATTAAGAACAACTATATGGCAACAAAGCAGATGAGCTATATGAAATGGCAAATTCACAGAAAACACACAAATGACCTTCACTGACTCTTGAAGAAATGGAAGACCTCAACAGACCAGTTATATGTAAAGAGATTGAATCAGTCATTAAAAACCTCCCGAAAAAAAAAGCCCAGGACCAGATGGCTACACAGGCAAATTCTATCAATCATTCTAAAAAGAATTAATACATTCCTTCTCAAACTCCTAAAAAATTGAAGAGAAGGGGACATTATCCAATTCATTATGAGACCACCATCACCCTAATAAAAAGCCAGATGAAGATAACACAAGAAAAGAAAATTACAGACCAATTTCTCTTATGAATATACATGCAAAAAAACCTCAGCAAAATAATTGCAAAATGATTCCAACAGCACATTAAAAGAATTATAATCCACAATTAAGTAAGCTTCATCCCAGGTATGTAAGGATTGTTCAATGCAAGAAAATCAATTAAGGTATTATTCCACATTAACAAAATGAAGGGGAAAAGCTACATAATAGTCTCCTTTAATGGCAGAAAAGGAATTTGATGAAATCCAGCATCCTTTCTTGATAAAAAAAACACCTATAAAAATAGAAATAGCCCCCAAATACCCCCTCTTCAATCTCTTCTATTCCTCCCTTCCCCTCCCCTTAGGGCCCATGGAGACCACCAGGCTTCACTCCTTGAAGGACAAGATTCTTAGATACTTACAACAACGCTGAGGGCTGGACACATTAGTTTGTCCTCCCCTATTAGGAACTGCCCATGCTCTACAGAGACACACCCCCTTCTGTTTGAGAACAGCATGGGAGTCTAACTCCTTCCTACTCAGTG
>PVKH010027421.1:0-13032 GCA_004027955.1 Chaetophractus vellerosus | reverse complement strand
AAACCAAAATTTGAACTTACATGAAAGTGCAAAAATTAAGTTTTGAAAGTCCTTAGAAATTATTTTCCCCAAGGCAATCTAAACATATCCTTGCCAATTGCTCCTAAATCACTGACCACATTAATGTCCCCCACACCTCTGGGCATTTACTTACAACTTTTTCTTGGCTTGGCTCAGGCACTGATTCCTTGGAGGCCCAAAAATGTTACCCTAAGAGACACAGAAGCTCAGGAAACTCTGATAGCTCTGTGCTTATCTAACTTTCTCAAGAAGAGGAAGAAAGATGAAAGATGAAAGTTTAGCTGCCAGGAAAATTGAGCTGAGGAATAGTAACAAAGAGCACCAAAGATAGACAATACAGTCCAAATATTGACCATTATCAACAGTAACCTAGTTGAGTAGAAGGAGATAGAACAATAAAATCAGTGTCTTGCAAGATCATGACCTAGACCAGTTATTTGTTTTGGGTGACTAACATTTCTTGAATAGATGGTTAAGAATGTATATAAAATTTCTAGAAAGAGCCATAAAATATAGAGAATTCAAACAAATTTGGGCAATTGAAGAGTTAATTTTTTTAACAAATTGTCATCACAAACTTAAATGAAAGCATACATTAAAAATTGTCCTCATATATGAAGTATAAATAGGAGAACTTAATGAAATTGCAGTTCATTTTTCAGAAAATAGTCAATAATTTACAATCATTTAATTTTTTTAGGGTATAATTTTCAACCATTCTTTGCTATCCAGTGTATGTGAAGCATATTGATTTTTCTAGTCCAGTTGGAAAAGTTTCCCCACAAAGCAAAAAAAAATAAAATAAAAAAATAACTCTACAAATTGAAAGTTCACAGAGTAAGTTAATTCAAAAATTTTATTTTGTGCCATAAGATTTCCAGAAAATTAAAAGAGGCCCTCCATTCACACTGAAAGATGGAAATTTGTCTCCATTGATTAGGCAATCTGATTTAAAATATAAAAAAACCTTTTATTTTAATTGAGTAAATTAAACATTTGTTGTTATCTAAATAATATAAGTAATGGTAATATCATGTTTTATTTATGATCAAACTGACTTTTAATATATTCTTTAATCATAATTGACTTATGCATGCATAATTCTATTATAAAATTATTTCACAAAAGATAAGTAAAATAAAACACATCATAAAAATAAGCTTATCCGGGCCCGGCTAGATAGCTCAGTGGATAAAGAGCTTGCTGGGAAACCACATGGGAGGCCCTGGGTTCAGTTCCCGGGGACCTCTCCTAGTGGGCAGACCGCCTTGAGAATGGCAAGCCGCCATGGGCAGGCCAGAGGCGCCGTGGGCAGCTCAAAAAGCTGCCACGGACAGGGCAAAAGCCGCCACAGGCAGGGCAGGTCGCCCGCGCGAATGGAGCGCAGCCAGCCACCGGCGAACTGAAAAAGCCGGCCGTGATGGAAGCAGAAGCCGCCCACAAGCGGGGAAAGCCGCGCCTGCGCAGTGACCAAGTCTCGGCGCGTCGCCGCAACGGGGGAAAGGGGAGATATGTAATAAAATAAATAAATCTTAAAAAAAAAATAAATAAGCTTATCCATGAATAACTAATAATTAATATTAAAATTCTGGGCATAAAAATTAATTTTTAAAAATTTCTATTATTTTTATATATTGATAAGTTTCATCATTTTTTTTTCTTTTCAGACTCTCAACACACTTGTGCAAAATGTAAACTAACCCGAAATACATGGAAAATCACAGAGGCATCTCTGAATTCATTCTTTTGGGGCTTTGTTATGATAAGAACAGACAAATATTTTGTCTTGTGCTCTTTTTATTCTGTTATGTTTCTTTCTTGGTAGGAAACCTCCTGTTTGTTTTGTCCATTTGATGCAGCTCCCTTTTTTACTAACCCATGTACTATTTCCTCAGCCACTAATCCTCTATGGGCATTTGCTATACCTCTAATGTTACCCCCAAACTGACTAGTGACTTGTTAACTGTGAAAAAGCCATTTTCTATGGAAACTTCATGTTGCAGGTCTTTCCCATGCACTTCTTTGGAAATATTGAGATCTTCATTATTGCTTCCATGGCCTTTGATTGCTATGCTGTCATCTGCAAACTTCTGCACTACCTGATTATCATGAACAGTCTTCTAATCCTAAATGCTTGGGCAGGAGTTTCAGCCCATTGCTTTCCTCAATTGTCTATGACAATCCAGTCATAATGAAATTTTGTGGCCCTAATGAAATTGATCACTATTTCTGCAACAGTTTCCCACTGCTAAAAGTTACCTACTGACACTTATATCACAGGTGTCTTGGTGATTGCAAATTCAGGTATGGTCTCCTGAATAACATTTGTTTTATTATTTGTTTCTTAGGTCTTTACATTATTCACTTTAAGAAATCATTCAGCTGAGGGAATTCACAATGCTCTGTCTGCCTGTAGGTCTCATGTAACAGCAGTAGCATTACTTTTCAGTCTTTCAATCTTTGCTCACCTTAGAACACCTAACACTTATACTGAGGTTAAAATATTTGCACTGTTTTACACTATCATTGTTCCTATGTTCAATCCTTAATCTAAACTCTGAGATATATAGAGATTAAAAAGTCTTGAGAAAAGTTTAGTGTCAAACATTATTTTTGAAGGAAGCACACAATCAAATAAGAAAGCTAGAAATGAACTCAGAGATTAATTATTCTGTTGATATCATGAATGCAATGATGAGGGTAATAGGACAGAGTTTTAAAGTAACTGCTATTCAAATATTAATTCCACTGTATGAAAATGATTTGGACACATAACTTATTTTGTGGGATATTGAGATGGAATAGGTAGGATTACCTGAACTAAAATCACCTGTGTCAAAGCAATGAAGATGATGTTTTTTGTGAGCAGTGAATTTTGATGAAAAATATTCTGTGATAATGTTATTATGCATTGCAGGATTACCAATAAAACACACAGTGACACATGTTCTTGGTAATGAGAAGTTAAAATATATAATTTAAATAAACATTTTAATATTGAAAGATTTTTACCTATATAACATTTAGTGACATTCAAAATTGTGCAATGTAGCAACTAGTATAGTAGAATCTGATTTGAATCTGTTTTATACTTGTCTGAATTTCTATTAAAAATCCCAAGTAGTGAAGACAGAGCAAAAATAATATGATATGTTTAAAAAATGCTTGACCTATTGACCAATAGTGAAAATCAGTTTCCATAAACCCTAACAAAATGAATTATATGATTCAATGTTAACCCTATACAACTTTCTTAAAATTGGTAACTAGCTACTCTTATATCCTGAATCAAAGACTTTCATAATATTATTACAATGGTAAAAGTAAGCAAAAACACAAAAAAGATGTGGTCTAAATACAAAATAAGTAAAAGAGAGTAACAAGCAAAAATATTGTGGCACAAATAAATAAAGCATATCATCTTGTAACTACTATAAAAAGGAAATTTCTTGGAAAAAATGCTACAGATAGAAGAAAAAGTTGTTAAAATAACTCTTAGGAAGTAGAACACAAATATAAGGAAGAAAAGCCTGAATTACAGGACTATATGAAAAAGAAGATAAATGACAGAAAGCTTCAGATTTTGTACATATATTTCAAGAGTTAAAGTCACTCTGAAGACACTCTACAAAGGATAAAAGATAAAAATAATGAGAGTGATAACGTTAAGTACTGCATTTACAGTTGAGAGGAACTGGAAAAAATTATTATATTTTGTAGATACAAAAAAGGATAAAAATTATTGCAAGTTGTATATTTTCTTTAGAAAATCCACAAGAAATATGGATATAACAAAACATAAAGATTTGAGAGAAAGGTTTGGAAAATTAAACAATATTTTATTACTACACTATTTGTATTTCATTATTTAGAAGAAAGAAAAATAAAACCCTCACATTTCATAAGGTCATGGTATAAAAATACATATCTTTCATTATAAAAATAATTTCTGAAAAAGATCTCAATCAAAATATTCCTCTTCTCTTAAATCTGACTGTATACACTTTTTTCACATATATGGAATATTTTCTGTGTCACTAAGAATCATGCATTAATAATGAAAAGAAGAGCTATCTGAAAGGACAAACAATTTGGCAATATCTCCAAATACATTTCAAGGAGGGAATGAAATCAATCAGTCTATAAGCCTCCTATGATATCTTCTTATTTTTCTTATTTCTTCCATAAAGGAGACACTACTATCCCAATTAATCTTAACCCTCACATACTATAGAACACATAAAGCAATTTCTCTCTGTGCCTTGGTTCCTGGCTTCCTTGTATCCAGGCACTTTCCATGTCTCAACAGAATGATTGCATCACTTCCACACAGTACTTCCCTATTGAATCACACCTGCCCCACAGCCAGGAGTATACCAGGAAGACCACAGAGGCAGCAATAATTGTTTTCAGTGGCAGGATCTCCTCTTCTGATGTTTCACCTTTTAGGGCATTTCACATATCTAAGTAATAAGTTATTTCCATTGGAGCCATGGAGCCTATTGAATATAAGGGGAATTCATTCTATTTCAAATGAAATTAGCCCTGACTAATTAGTTTTCCACATTTTGGCTGATTGTGTTTAATGTACTATTATTCCAAGTAATATGGTGGATTTCATAAGTAAAGAAAAGTCCATGTTTATGTGTGGTTGTGTGTATGGCATAGGGTTTGCTTGTGTTTCTTGAGGAGAGTTCACAGGAAAAACCTTTGCAAATAAAAGGAATGCTGTTCAGAAGAGAGTTTGCCATCTGACCATGAAATGTGTATACAATATCAGGATATGATCAAGGATGGTTTATTTCTACTCTTTCAGTTTAATTTGCCTAAATGCTCTTTAACATTGCTTGCAAGGAAGAGCAGCCATGATAGAAATGTGAGGATAAGATCATGCAATTTATTTTTCCTGATAAGAACAGATCTTTCCTGTTAAGAACACAAAACATGCAAATGATAGTTTGTTACTAGGTATGCAAATTTGTAGTATTGTAAATCAACACCTAGAAGTGAAATTGCTGTATTATTGTTTATCCTGGGTTTTATAAAAAGTGCTAAATAGCATTTCAATGTCTTTGTTTAATTTTGCATCAGATTCCCATTATATTGGTATTTTGTGTTTTTCCCTCTGTGTCTTTTGATTGATCATGCTAAATGTTTCTGAATATTATTAATCTTTCCAAAGAATCAACTTTAGCTTTAATGATGATCATTATTTAAGATATTATTTATGAAATTAGAAACTTCTCCACTTGTTATTCTTATCTCTATATGGTTTTGTTTTTAATTGCTTTTAATTTCTTGATATAAATGTCTAAGATATTTACAGCACTGATTACCAAATTTTTATTTCATAATGTTAAATATATTATTAGATGTTCCACAGATATAAAAAGGATAATAAGTGAATATTATGAAATCATTAAAGCCAAAAAATTCAACAATTTTTAAAGAATGAACAATTTCCTTGAATATTATACATTTTAAAATCTCAAGAAAGTAAAGAATATATAATCTCAAAAGTCCTATATCCCTTAAGAAACTGAATTTGTAGTTTCAAATCCTCATCCAACATAAAACTCTGTATATAGCTCTGTTGTTGCATTCTCCCAAACAGTAAAGAAGAAATAATACCAATTCTTCACAAAATCTTCTGAACAAAGAAACAGATCAGTATACATCTGAATTTTTTATTTAGGCCAGAATTTTTCTTATTCTTATTAAATATAATAGATATTCTTTACTTTTGTTATCATTTTCTAAATGTAGAATGATATTACCTATAATGATAGTCAGTTTTACATATTCTTATCTATACAGAAGAAATCTTAAAAGAATAAGTGAGATGAGGAATTTTATTGGATATAAGACCAATATTCAAAAATTCAAAGTAAACAATTTACTTCTAACAAAAAATTAGACAGAATTTATTTATTTATTTATTTATTTATTTATTTATTTATTTATTTATTTATTTATTTATTTATTTATAAGAAAAAATTAAACAAACCCTTGTGTTGAGGGCTGACTTTCAATAGACAGCAGCGAGAGAGCTGCTCTGCTACGTACAAAACACCAACAAAGAAGCGGGTCATCTACGAGCAGTTTAGCAGCAGATTCCCTATGAATGTGTGGTGTTTCATGAGTGATGGGGTAGCCCCCTTTCTAGCTTTGCTCCATTTCCCAGGATTATAGCCTCTCTGCACCGGACCCCATCTGAATGGGTGGCGGGGGACCAGCTATTCAAGCCAATCAAGGATCTGTGGTGCTGCCCTATCATTCTACCTGGGTGGGATTCTGACTTAGAGGCATTCCGTCATAGTCCCACAGATAGTAGCTTTGCCCCACCCACTGTCTTCTCATGCAAGCACATATGCCAAATGTTTGAACCTGCAGTTCCTCTTGTACTGAGCAGGATTACCAAGACATAGAATTTTTAAAATGACAATATATCATCAAAATTCTTAATAATATATTAATAATTAATTGTTACAGCTACATTAAAAAGCACAGATTGAGAAAATTTAAAGAGCACATAATAAAGAAAGGGACATTCCATATTCATCTCAATATTCAAAACATCAACACTCTTTCCTCCCAAATTAATGCCTAGATTCAATACAATACCTTCAAAAATTCAGGAAGGCTTTTTTAAAATTTAAAACATAATTGTAACATTTTATGCAAATACAAAGGATCTAGAATAGCCCACACAGTTGCATAATAGATCTTATTTGTAGAACTCACACTGTCTGATATTATCCCATACTATAAAGCTACAGTAACCAAAGCAGTGTGGTATTGATGGATGTAGGATGAATGAAGAAAGTAACTTTTTTCTTTCCCTATTGCCAGGATACAAAGGAAAGAATTCTATGCAAATTAGAAGGCAATGAGATTCAATTGTCTCTTTCTGACAAATTCTGCTTTTGGTGGTCAAGAATATCCTGCTGAAGTAATAAAAATGCTTCAACCTGTTGGCCAAACCTGTGCAAAAGAAGGCCCTTGCTGTCCTCACTTCAAATTTCTTAATTATCATGGTAAATTTCCCACCCAGGGGTGGAGTTATCTGCCCACTTTTTGATCATGCAATATATGTGCAAGCATGATTGGCTGAACATACTAGTCATACAATTATATTACTAGCTATATATGTTCATCCATATGCTTAATCAAAGCAAATGCTAAGTAGAAACTTAGGTATATAAGGAAGAGTAAAACTGCAGCATGGTGAGTTAGGTCTGAGACACTTTGGACTGAACTTGGCTCCTTACCTCTGCAGATGTAATAAATGTGTGTTTGTCTAACTTATGTTGAAGTTTTTTTCATATCATCTCTGGTTATCCATAAAGGTCCTTTCTTGAGGGCTAAGAAATTGGTGACTCCTCTGGGACTAAAATAAAATTTTAAAAAAGGTAACCAGAGAATACTTCCAAGGTGAACTGTGGAGGAGGTTGTTTGTACAGGGGCATCCCTAACTCTAGCAGCCCCTCAGGGTTTTCCTGAGGACTCAGAGGTTACCGAGGGCAGAGCCCCTTTCCAACTGCCAAAGGAACCAAGGCAACACAAGGTTAGGATGAATGACTGGGTCATCTCTTTCCTCTGTCTGGGTGAGTTTGTTCCATCATTCCTTACTTCTTTTTACTTCTAGCTGACCATGAGTTAGCATTTGGTTTACCTTCCCTAAATTAGTGGAGGTTTGATTACAGTGGAAGGTTTTGGTGGGTTTGAGTGCCACTCCCACACTCCCTTAAAGGGGAAACCTGCTGTTTGGCTTTGGCTAACTGCCAGTTAGCATTTGGTTTACCTTCACTAAGGTAGTGAAGGTTTTGTGGTAGTGGGAGAGGTTTTATGGGTTTGCATCCCACTCCCTTGTTCCTTTAAGGGGAAGCTTGCTGTCTTTTGTGCCTTTGTTTATTGTTATATTTTGTTTTGTTTTGGTTTGGTTTTTGGGGAGGGGGTATTTATAGCATTTATGAAGCTTTAACATATGCACAGCCAGAGAGATTGCCAGGCTTTTAAATTTGGGGGTCACTGAGTATTTCCTAAGAGACTGACAATAAATACCAAGAGGGGGACATGATGAAATCTCAGTTTTCAATGAGATTGGTATTGGCCTGGCATCTTGTCAGACTGGTGTTGTGTCTTTGTTTTGGCTGTCCTTTTTCTCTCTCTCTTTTTGTCACCATGGGGAATGAGGCATCGGTACTCAAGTGCTCACCACTAGGATGCAACCTGAATAATTGGTCTAAATTTGGGGGATCTGGTTTAAAGAAAATAAATTATTTTTTGTAATGAAACTTATTTTAGGTATAAATTAAATAGGGTTTTTGTACCAATTGTGGAAGGGGTCAAATTATTATGTAGCCCCTTGAAAAAGCACTGTGTACAACATACCACACCCTGGTACAAGTAGAGGACTTAACCCAACAGTATCCAGTTACTCTGAAAACTACCATCCCTATTCAGTGTTGAATTGCAAACACTAGAAACAAAACAGGAACAATAGATTATCATGGGCTGCTCTCTGTGGTGGAGAGATCTGTAGAAAGGCATCTGAAACACCTGCCATCAATGACAGGTAAATGTCTATTATGTCCTTACCCACTCCTCTGACATCCCTCTTAAGAAGGTTGAAGGAGATAGCCTTACAAAGATCTGAAATAATGCCACTGAAACCTGAGAAGCAGCAGAGCAACCCTATAGGAAAAAGCAGACATCATGGCTGTCAGACCCTGTGTCAACACTTGCAGCTGTTACCAGCAGCTGATGAACATCACCCATGAGTATCCATCATGCTCCCTCCAATGACTGCAATGATCACTTCACCAGATAAAACAAAGGCAGGCCCTGCCTTGAGGCCTAACATTATTTTCCTAAAGTTGGACCAGGAGATCAATGGTAGAACCTAGATAGGCCACACATATATCCACACATGTGTGTTCAAATAAATCTCAGCAAAGGACCTTGTGTGATTCCATGGAGAAAGGATCATCTTTTCAAACATTTGTGGGACAACTGGACATCCATATGTACAGAATTTGAAACTCATCCTATTCTTCACACCTTATACAAAAATTCATTCAAAATGGATTATAGATGTTTACAAAAATTCAGTTATTAAAAAGTTAGAAATAAACCTAAGAAAAAATTTCCAATGCCTATGATTAAGCAAAAATTTGTGAGCATGATCCTTAAAAGAAAAGATATGATAAAATGAACTTCAGGAAAATGAAAACTTTTCTTTAAGAAAAAGAAAATTATAGAATGGAAACAAAATTACACACTAGGATAGAGTATTTGAAATGCATATAGTTATTAAACAACTACTTTCAGAATATATGAATTATCAGAAAATTTAATATGAAAAATTAAATAACCCAATAAAAAATAAATATCTTGAACAGATGCCTCATCAAGGAATATTTACACATTGCAAATGATAAAGTGAAAAGACTCTATTGATCAATATTCACCAGCTTATTTTAAATTAAAATCTTGATACTTCTACATGCCCTTTCAAATGGGTAAATTTAAATACTGAATATGGAAGCATTTACAAAGATGTGGAATGATAAAAATATTCTACATTATTTAATGTCACTAAGGAGAGACATGAGGAATGGAGAGAACTGTGATTACCAAATTAGTTCAGTTCTGGAAAATTCCACATAGCTTATGTTCTGGTAAAATAGCTCCCTTGTAGGTAAGATATCTGTTCAAGAGTATAGGCAATACTGGGCTTGGGTCAAAATGATTACTTCTATTTTGCCCTGTGAAAGCAAATGGGATTTTTCTCTGAAATTCACAATGGAATCAGATGGGGTTCTGGAAATAAGTCTCAAAGTCTGGGAGCACCGCCAGGACTGAGATCCATGAGATTTTCTCTCTCAAGCTGGCCCATGATCAATCTCCAGTAATTAGTCAATTATTTATTTTTTCCTATCGAAGGATGACTCTAGCTGTCGATTGTCCTCCAGATAAATTGTGATTCTTTGTTTCTACCTATATCTCCAGTTTTGGGGCTGTAGTTTGCTTATGACTGCAATTCTCTGAAGGATGTTGATTTTCAGTTTTCAGCTATTTTCTTCTTGTAAGCATGGGAGTGACAATTTCAAAGCTCTTTACATGCAGGAATGGAAACATTTATTTTTATCAATTATAATTATTTAAAAATTTTTCTTGTAGTTTATTAAAATAAATCTTTAGCAGGGCGTAATTTTAATTTCCATATGTATAGTGAGTGAGACAGTCACCACTTACTCAAAATAAAAGTTCTGAAGATAGAGAGTTGGTCTAGGGGCAGCAGGAATTTATTTCTTTTTCATGAGAAAGGGCACACACCCAGACTAATGAAGTGGACAAGTGCATGTGATCAGTGTAAGAACAAATATTGTACAGTTCCCCTGATGCAACATTCCATTTCCCTCCCTTTCCCTTCCCAATCTGCCATTGGCTGGAAGTTGTGGGCTTATACTCTTAGCCATGAAAACTAATCCAATCCTAAAGTGAAAAGTGTGAGGGTAAGTTCTCAGTGTTTGAGTTCATCCCCTTTACTGATGTGGGTTTTGGGGAAGTGACAAATACAAGAATGTGGGATGGTTAGATAAGTGGGAACAGGGAAGAGTTCTGAAAAGAGGCCACCTAGAATGTGGGAGGGTTAGATAAGTGGGAACAGGGAGTTCAGTTTGAGAAGAGACCACACTTTGTTTTATTTCTCTCAATTCACCCTCTACTTTTTAGAGTTTATTGGGCTCTTCTCATACTACTCATTATATGCAGATTTAGCTATTTTTTTCTAGATCTAGATAATTTCCCACTGAGGTTATTTGGAATTTGTCAGGTGCTTGTTTAAGCAACATTATGGGTCTAGATTGCCCATTCCCCCCAAAGGACTATGTATAATTTTTGAACAGTTTGTTGGATTAGGGAAATAAAACAAGAGACTACAGGGTAAGATAATTAGTATAACAAAGATTTTGACTAATCATTACAGACTCCCCTTTTTTCTGTTAGCATAGGTCTAACTTTGAGCTGTGTGTTCTACTAGACATCTTGCCATGACATAAGTCTCTCTCCCACCTTTTTTTTTTTTTTTTAGATTCTGGGCACAGATATTTGTCAGAGGATCTTAGTGTCCTTTGGTCTCCAAGGCCTTTACAAGAAGAACAGACTCCTTTTAGAGCACAGAAATCAGGCTGGAAGACCTGGGAGCTGGTTCTCTCACTGACTGTTATATTCATGTAAGCAAGAGACTGTCTCCACAAAAGGTTGAGTTAGAGTAGAAGATAAGGGGAACTCATGTTGGGTTGGGTTAAGATTTAGAGGACCTGAAGGTCAGTTGTAAAGGGTTTTGCTTACCTGTGGTTACAGTTTAGGAGGGAGGAGTTTACAATCCATGTATGGGAGTAGAGATAAGCCCTTTGATGTGGTTGTCATGGGTTTAGCTCATTTTCTGCAGTTCTTATAGCAGTGTCTGTGGTCAATAAAACTTGAAATGGACCCTCCTAGTTAGGAGTTAGTATCTTTTCCTTCCAGGTGATGATGAAACCCCAGTCTTCAGGCTGGCACTTGTAGACCAGAAACCCAAGAGGAGGGGTTTGAGTGACCAGAGCTTTTTTCTGAAGGGAGGAAAGAGTTAAAGTAAGAGAGTGCACTTTTTTTAAAAAAAAATTATCTTTTCTTTCTTTTAGAAAAGGAGATTTTATCTTAGCAGGACAAGGGTGTCTAAATGGGATTTCATGTGGGGACAAAATTTTCTCCTTTTACCCCTGACACTATGAGTTTCCTTTTGCTTAGATTTTTCCCTTGAGGTAAGGTAATAAGGGAGGATCTGGCTGTACCTGTGTCAATTAGAAAGGTAATGTTATCCTCTTTTATCCTCCACCTTTAAATTTATCAAGGGATGTGAGTGGGAGTCTATCTTGAGCCCTTGACTCCTTCAATCTTCCAATTCTATCAGAGAGATCTTTTGCTCTATTGACCTCTCTGGGTAATCCCTCCTCATATGACCTTCTTTCCTGCAGCCATAACAAGTTAGCAGGAGGTGCTGGGCATTCCCTTTCTGGTTCTGGAACCAGGCTTGATTACCATGTCCCCAAAAGGGAAATCTTTTTCCTCTTCCAGCACTAGGTCTCTGTATAGCATTAGTTATTGTTTGTACAGTTTTTACCATTAAATTGGTCTGCTTTTCCTGTTGCAGTTTTAGAGATGGCATCACAACCTTACTTTGTTCTTTTCTCTCTTCTTCATTCCTTCTCACATACAATTGTTGAGCTGCAGATAATAAATCATACAGTGGCTTGCTTGCCCATTCTTTTATCTTTTGTAATTAAAAAATTTAATATCAGGCTATGAGTTGGTTATAAAATAAACTTTAAGTAGGTCTTGGGACTCTGGGTCACTTATTTCTAAGCCTGAATATTTTCTCAAAAAATCTTTTAGCTTATTCAAGAAAGCTGTGGGGTTTTCCTCTCTTTCTTGTTTTGTTACTGAAGCTTTATTTAAATTCTGACTCTTAGGGACAGCATTTTTAATTCCCTGGACAATTATACTTTTTAAATCTCTCATGTTACTTCTATGGGCAGCATTACTATGATTCCAGTTAGGGTCCTGGAGTGGGAAATTTTGCTACCCTCTGGGTCCCCCTTGGGCTACTGTGTAATTACCATCCCAGGCCTTCATAGCCACTTTTTAAATTTGTCCCTGTTCTTCTCTAGAGAAGAGGTGATCTAACATGGACATTAATTCAGTCCAAGTATAAACATTTGGGCTGAGAAATTGATTAAATTGGTCAGCTAAGCCTGAAGGTTTCTAATAGATTTTTCATTCCCTTTTTGAAACTTCTTATTTCAGTCTCTAATCAAGGAAGCATTCACAAACCTAATTTTCCCTCATCCTAGGGGAACTTTTCTAAGAGGGCACTGTTTATAAATCTAGGGTTAGACAAACCCTGTTTTCTGTGGAGTGAAACTTTGGCCAGTGAACTGCTCCACTCTTAAGGGGAATTCCAGT